>JADRCD010231369.1:0-18589 GCA_019843815.1 Montemys delectorum
TTACAGAGGACCTGAGTTCCATTCCTGCAGGCATGCCACAACCAACTACAGCCAGAGCTCAGAGACCTGACTTCTCTCACCTCACTGGTACCTGCATGCATGTGCACATGCCTCACAGTATCTAATATATACACAAAAATTGAAAGGAAAAGAAAATAATTTAAGTGTATTTTACTTTTTTTTTCATTTTACTTTATGTGTAATGGGTGGATTCTTTTGTTTTGCTTTGTTTTGTTCTGTATGTATATCTGTGTACAAATGCATGCCTGGCACCCATGAAGGCCAGAAGAGGGTGTCAGAGACTCTAGAAATGGAGTTATAGGTAGCTGTCAGCCTCTATGTTGGTGATGGGTATTGAACCTGGGTCCTCTGGAAGAGCAGGTAGTGCTCTTAACTGCTGAGCCATCTCTCCAGTCCAGTGTTTTTACACTTTTAAGTCACGTAGATAAAATACTGACTCTGGGTTATAATAGTTTTTTCCCCCTTAAGTAAAATCAATTCAAATATTTGTTTTAAGCTTGGCCATTTTTTTCAATTCCATGTAAAATTCAAGGCAATGATTCAAATACATCAAAGCAATAGCAATGCATGCTTATTTATCTGACAGTTACCTTTTGTGCACTGCGTTACATATGAGGTGCATAACCGACTGACAGATGGGCTTGAGGGAATCGTCTCTATGTTCTCCTGACGCTCCCCTTGCACAGGTGAGGCTCACTGTTGCAGCACCTGGCAGCTGACTTCCAGCCTTAGGGAAGAGCTGCTCCTCCTCTCACATTCCCTTTTCTGGGTTAATGATGCCTACACTGCCCGCTAAAGGAAATCTCTGGCCTTTCTAAATAAACTATGAAGCACAGCAGTGACTTTATCAATCTAAAATTAACCTTCAAATTTCCCCACTATGTTCTCTAATAGTTCCTCATCAAACTAAAAAGTATCCAATAAAATTACTGAACAAAAATTAGATTATATTCTCTAATGAATTAAAAGTCAACAGACATGCTAGATATTGAGTCCCAAGTCCCAAGCTGGGTGGTTTGCACATGGGTTCAAACAGTCTCAAGTGCTCACTCCCTTTGAAAGTCTAATACAGACCTATAGAAATTGAATTCAGATATTAGACCCTCAGGCCCTAGTGTGTCATATCAGCTTTCTAAAGGCAATGGTTATTTTTAAACTAATATAAGTTGGGTTCTAAATTTAACCTTTATTTAGATTATTATCTGGTGAAGAACGTCTCGCCAGGCTTTTAAGCAATTAAGTTGCTTGAACAAAGCCTTAGTGACGCTGGTTTTACAGACCACAGACAAAGCCTTCTTCTTCTTGGAACCAGCGTCCAGAAGGCAAGGAGACAGCTGCAAAGACAGCACCCTGCAGCTGAGGGTCCTGGAATGTCCTTTACATAACTGATACAAGGGGCCTTTCTTCACATAAGGGTGGTTTGGGGAAACTCATTTCCGATTGCTCAGCACACCAGAATGGAGTCCTAAGTGTCTCAGTGCTGTGCAGAGCACATGGATACCCCAAAAGTGTGCCAACAAAAACCTATTTAGGCTGCCTCACAGGAACTGCTCTCCCCAGAGTACAAGTTCACAGGGCCACCCTGACCTACAGAAGAGCCCCACACACAATGGAGACAGAGTTTCTTATGACCTCTATCCAGAGGTAAGAAGATGAAAAGAGCCATGAATTTCCTATTACACATCTGCTAAGTAACTGAGCCTGGGATTGATATGATCTTGGAAACTTTTAATCACCCTCAATTTCTAAGAAGGCTAAAAGTTCTGGGAATACCTTTTTTCTTCTTTACTTGAAGAGACATAGAAAGACTGACTCTCCCCGTGTAGCCCAGGCTGCCTGAGTATTCACTATGCTCCTGCACATGCTAGGATTACAGACCTGTACCAACTATCTCATCTAGCTCTTGGTCTCAACATGATGTTCCAATAGTACTATTGTACAGACACAGATATCAGGAAAACCACCAAAGAACAAAGATTAAAAGTGAGAAAAAAACAAAAACAAACAAGCCACACACACAGACACACATCTCTGAGAAAATGTTCATAAACACAGAAGATCAATTATACACTGATCCTAGAAGTCAAAATAACAGTAATTCAGCAAAATTATTTAAGTAAATATGATTAGTCAAGTCACGAGCACATTAAAAAGCCCCTTCTGTCTCATCCTGTAAGTCTCCCCTAATCCATGGACTTAAAGATACACTAATGTGATTCAGAGGACAAAGCAATTCCAACTATTTCATTTTCCAGGTACCCAAGCCCTCATTTTAAGACTAAAAACCGATAGTGTGCCAAGTGTGGTGGCACACACATGTAATCCCAGCACTGGAAAGGCTGAGGCAGGAGGAGCTTGGGGATTTAAGTTAACCTGGGCTAAAAGCAAAACCCCATCTCATGAGCCAAGGGTGAAAATGTAGCTAACTAGTGGAGCACTTACAGTCTGATCCCCAGCAATGCAAAACCAAAAGCAAACCTTTACACCTTTAGACCATAATACAGCATCGGCACCAAATGCCCGGACAATCCATGACCAATGTGTTCACTCACTTGCACACTCACTAAAATGTTGAGGGTGCAAGGGAGAAGAACTAAGGCCCACTGTTTACCCAATCCCCATATTCTCCACCTTCCTTTTGTTGTCAAATGAGCTTTCAGCAAGTGTACAGGAAGCAAGACACCTGGCTTTATAAGGACCTGCCAGGGCTTCTCTTGAAGTTACATGCATGAGCCAACACTAAGCTCTGGCTGGTCAAACAAACATCTCAGGAGAGATGGCTTAAAGGGAAGGGCTGCTCAGGGTCCACTCTTTGTTCCCTCCACTTTAGAATGTAAAGTGAAACTGTGGCATTCTGTGCCGTGTAGTCACCTAACACTGATGCCAACATGTAGCATGGAGCCAGTGCTTCCTGTCGTTGTGAGACCTTGGCACTGTCTTCAAGTCTACTGTTCTAAGAGAACAGGCTTAAGGAACAGCACCTCTTGCCAGGAGAGAACTTAATGATTGTAAGAAGACACAAGGCCTCCTATGTTAATCATCTCTCCTCATCTCCATCCATCTCTTCAGCACTTACACACTGAGGATGGGGTGTAAATAAGGGCATCTACCCCACCCCAACTCTGGAAAAACTTAAAGGCAAAGCCTACTCCTGCTTACTCTGCAGCTCTGAAGCTCTGAAGCCCAGCAACCAACAAGAATTATTCCATAAATAACCTGGAGAAAGTGAGTACTGAGTCCCTCTTCCAGTCAGAGATGAAGGCCATCACACCAATGCCGTGTGCCACGAAGCTCCAGGCTCCTTCTGTGTTAGCAAGAAGCACAAGTGGAAAACGGACTCTTTATATCCCAGCATCTATGCAGCTCACTGCCTTATGTCGGAAGGGCTGAGTAGGTAAAAGTGGACACCAGAAAGCCACAGTCTCTTTCTCCTCTTCTGCTCACCCACCTATTCACTGCACATATAGTAAGGACCTACTCTGCACTGTATACATGGGAACTACCAAGAATCACTCTGACAAACAGTGTAGCAATGCCAGGGCTATGTCAAGGCCAATGGTACTAATGTCATTGAAATGCAGTATGAAGGGATAATGGATATACAAAACATGCTTCCTGAGGAGGCAGCCATGATTGGAAAGTTCCTCATGGACTAGCTCATCCACTCACATGAACCCTCTGCTTTCTCTCCAGAATGCAATAAACAGAGGCCAGAGAGCACTGGTGACAGCACCTGCTAGCCCACAGGGCCAGTGGCAAGGAAGTGACTTGGGGAAAGACTGCATACAGAAAAAGGGCTGAGAGAGGAAGAGAAAGGCCCAACAACAGAAGCCAACAGGCAGACCTTTCCATGCAGACTGTCACCAGGAAGAAAATCTGGAAGCAAGACTGATAACAGTGCTCATCAACAGTGCCCCGAGCATGCAGACAAGCCTCGAGTGCTGCAATGGGGGCTACATATGCTAAGGGAGAGGCTCAGCAAGACAGGCTTGTCAGAAATGTGCCTACAAATCCACAAAACACAAGAAGGAAGACCAAAGTGTGGATACTTTGTTCCTTCTTAAAAGGGGAACAAAATACCCATAGAAGGAGTTGCAGAGGTTAACTATGGAGCAGAGACTGAAGGAAGGACAATCCAGAGACTGCTCCACCTGGGAATCCTTCCCATATTCAATCATCAAACCCAGACACTATTGTGGATGCCAGCAAGAGCTGGATGACAGGAGCCTGATATAGCTGTCTCCTGAGAGGCTCTGACAATACCTGACTAATACAGATGTAGAGGCTCACAGCCATCCATTGGACTGAGTACATGGTCCCCAGTGAAGGAGCTAGAGAAAGGACCCAAGGAGCTGAAGGGTTTGCAGTCCCTTAGGACGAACAACAATATGAACTACCTAGTACCCTCAGAGCTCCCAGGGACTAAACGGCCAACCAAAGAGTACACATGGTGGGACTAATGGCTCCAGCAGCACATGTATAGCAGAGGATGGCCAAGTCAGTCATCAATAGGAGGAGAGGCCCTTGGTCCTGTGAAGTTTCTATGCCCCAGTGTAGGGGAATGCCAGGGCCAGGAAGCAGGAGAGGGTGGGGAGGGGGTGAGGGGAGGGAATAGGAGTTTGGTTTTTTTTTTTTTTTTTTCATTTTATTTTATTTTTATTTTTGGAGAGGAACCTGGGTAAGGAGACACTGTATGACATATAAATAAAGAAAACATCTAAGAAAAAAAAAGAAAAAAGAAATGTGCCTACATGTACCTCTGCTCCCTAATGTGAAGGAATCCTTGCCACACTGTATCAATCCTATTCTAAGTCTAGATCACCAAGACTGTTTTAATAAAGTATTTATTCATGAATAATAATGGTGCATTAAAATTTTTTACAAAAGAATAGAAATGAACTGGGGGGGGGGGGGGGCGGAATCCTCCATAAGCTAAAATGTTTCTTTTAAAATTTCCCTATATCACTGGGCACAGGAGTACATGCCTTTAATTCCACCAATTAGGAGGCAAGGGCAGGCAGAGCTCTGTGACTTCTAGGCCAGCCTGGTCTGCATAGTGAGACCCTGTCTGGGGAGGTGGGGAGTAAGGAGAGAGAGAGAGAAGAATGAAATTAAGGAATAAGTTAATTCTGTAAATAACATTAGTTAACTCTAAATTTTGGAAAGGCTGCTAGGCAGATTCATGGCTTAAAAATAAGTCTGTGTTTGATGGCAGAGAGTCAGCATTTCAAGTCTTTTGTAATAGAAATGTTATTTGGGCTGGCTACATGCCCACTCAAACGTTACATTTGAGCCTTTTAAGTGAGGGATGGCCAAGGAGTTTCAAGCAAAAGGATAAGAATTTCAGAGCAGCCCTTCCACCCTTGGTCTTGGCTCTGCTCTTGCAGACATCTAGGCTAGAACTCCAACAGCGTCCTCACACTAGGGATGCTGGCGCCCGGAGTACCTTCTCTACAGATCTCAACAGACATTTAATTTGTACAACTCAAGCCCTGTGCAAATGTGTTCCACTGGTCACACACAAGCTTCACTGCTCTTATGAAAGAACAGTTAAAAATGCTCAGGACGTTTGGCAAAATACAGTTTCAAACACAGAAGCAACATTAGCACCTAGATCCTGACTGGGTCTTTTTCTGTCACACATCCATTTGTGATTATTAAATAGCCTCTGAAATCACAATATAGTCTGTGGTGTTTTCGGTAGGCAGGAAACAAGTGATCCAGTCTGAAAGGTAAGAGGAAGAGTAGGAGAGTACCACAGATCCCTGGAGAGAGGCCAGGGAGGGAGGGCACAGGAGAAGAGGACGGTTAAACATCAACAGCATAGTAAGACAGGCTAGTCACACAGGCTTCTTCCTGGTTTATGAGCCAGATAAAGGATGGATGGGGTCCAGTTGGGGGGTCAACAGTCTAAACTCTGTTGGCTCCTGACTGCCTTCCATCTTATGATCAGAGATCTAAATGCAACAGCATTCTTACAAGTCACAGCTTGTGTGAACTGTATCCCTCACATTAAGCTATGGCTGCTCTAAAACAAATCAACTTACTCAGTGAGACATGGTTTTCCTTTGTTTCTTTGCGAAACTTCCCATTCTATCCCTTAACCCCAAAGAATCAAGCATCTTGGTACTGCTTATGCCTGGTAGAATTATAATTCCTAGATATCATGCAGAGTTGGAGGAGGGACTCCTGCCTCTGGGCAGAATCAGACATTCACAGACTGAAGAAAAAAGTCAGAATCACCTCCACTGTAACTCAATTACAGAGAATTTGTTTATGGCTATGGACAAATCCAAGTGGAAATGCTGTAAGAAAAACAATTCTATTTCTATCTTGACTCAAAAAAAAATTATTCCTCTCTGTTTCAAATACTGCTGCACACTAACAACAAGCCCGCCATCAAAGATTCCTGCTGTGCAGGCAAGTCATTATCATTCAAGAATGGCAAAGCAATGGGACAGCACTCTGCTGAAAAGGACCCTGCACCCTGATCCCAGCATGTCACCATCCCCAGCAGCTGAGTGCTGCCAGTCCTGTCCTGCCACTGCTACAAAGTCAAGGCTCACCTATAGGATAAAAGACTCAGGTGACAGCAGATGCTGGAGAGGTTGTGGAGAAAGAGGAACACTCCTTCATTGCTGGCGGGATTGCAAACTGGTACAACCACTCTGGAAATCAGTGTGGCAGTTCCTCCAGAAATTGGACATAGTTCTACCAGAGGACCCAGCTATACCACTCCTAGGCATATACCCAGAAGATGCTCCAACATGTAATAAGGACACATGCTCCACCATGTTCATAGCAGCCTTATTTATAATAGCCAGAAACTAGAAACAACCCAGATGTTCCTCAACAGAAGAATGGATATAGAAACTGTGGTACATCTACACAATGGAGTACTACTCAGCTACTAAAAACAATGAATTTATGAAATTCTTAGGGAAATGGATGGATCTGGAGAATATCATCCTGAGGGAGGTAACACAATCACAAAAGAACACACATGGTATGCATTCTCTGATAAGTGGTTATTAGCTCAGAAGATCGGAATACAGGAAGAACGACCCACAAACCACAAGAAACTTAAGAAGAAGGAAGACCAAAAGGTGGACATTTCATTCCTTCTTAAAAGGGGAATCAAATACCCATGGAAGGAGTTGCAGAGATTAACTATGGAGCAGAGACTGAAGGAAGGACAAGCCAGCCTAAATATAGCTATCTCCTGAGAGGCTCTGACAGTACCTGACTAATACAGATGTAGAGGCTCACAGCCATTCATTGAACTGAGTACACGGTCCCCAGTGAAGGAATTAGAGAAAGGTTCTATGGAGCCGTAGGGTTTGCAGCCCCTTAGGACGAACAACAATGCGAACTAACTAGTACCCTCAGAGCTCCCAGGGACCCAACCACCAACCAAGGACTATACATGGTGGGACTGATTGTTTTGGCAGCATGTGTATAGTAGAGGATTGCAAAGCTGATCATCAATAGGAGGAAAGGTGCTGTGAAGGTTCTGTGCCCCAGTGTAGGGGAATGCCAGGGCCAATAAGTGGGAGAGGGTGGGGTGGCAGGCATGGGGATGGGGGAGGCAACAGAAGTTTGTTCTTGTTGTTTTTGTTTGTTTGTTTGTTTGTTTGTTTTTTGGAGGGGAAACTGGGAAAGGAGAAATTGACATGTAAATAAAGAAAATACCTAATTTAAAAAAAAGAAAGATGCAACAATTTAACATTACAGAACAAGTATGTTATAACTGTTAATTTGACGCTTGCTACTAAAGACTTCAAGTATTTAACTAGTATTTGCCTGTCAAAGATAATTGCATTGTAAAAAGCACTGAAAACAAATGAAAAGATATCATCACCCAATTTCTGAGTAATAGAGGAAGATTCCTGCCTTCAAACTGTACTACCTCAGCCTGCAGCCTCGGCATCCAGGCTGAGAGGCCACCCTGAGGCACAGGTTTTGTGCACAGGGCCTGAGGTGCACAGACAGTGGACAGCACAAGCTCCCTTCACAGTACTTGAGATCTGAAGATGACCTATAGGTGAGAAGCCTTTAAGCAAGAAAGGAGCACAGCTAGACATACTTTCTTTTGGGAACTCTGGTTGTGATGTAGAAATTAACTGAGTGATGGGACAGGTTACTAACATGGAAACTAACTCCTGGAAAGCAGAGTAAGACTACAGAAGTGGAATTCCCGTCTCAGGCTCTCTCCAGCTGCTACAACTGTAATTAGGCATGGTCTCCTTGATTTCCACAGACTTCTGCACACATATAATCCCCCAGCAGTAGCCAACGACTTCAGCAAAATAGAATCAAATGGGCCATTTATAAATTTGTACAAAGCATAAATGTAAACAGTGAACTGGGAGGCATTTTCATTAAGTACTACAGTGATTTCATCCTAAAATACTAAAAACCTTGCTAAACACACCAGCTTCACACTCCAATGCTTTATATAACAAACTGACTCCCAGTCAAAACAAAAAATGATTCCCAGTACTCACACAATTCCTGTCTAAAAGAAACATTTAGGTTTATGTGAAGAATACTTCAAGCTCATGCCTATAATCCCAGTGTTGAAGCTGAGGCAAGAGTAGCTGTGGGCTCAAAGCTAGCCTGGGCTACATACAGATTTCAAAGTCATCATGGATTACTGCAAAAGGTGTCTGAAAGTTAATTATTAACTAAATAATTCTAATAGTCTCTACATTTTGGCCACTTTTAAGATTTTTACCTCAAACACTATGGTATATGTTGCTAGCCAACAACTTTCCAGTCACTTGTTCTGTGGCCAGAGTGAAAGATCTTATCTGTGCTTCGACAACAGTTGTGTTCATCAAAGCAAATACCACACAAGTTGTCTGGGCTGGTTCTGGGTTAGTTACTTCCTAGACAGTCAGAGGAGACTGTACAAACATAAGGCTTGAGGCACAAATATCCATCTGCACGGGATGTTAACACCATCCCTTAATTCCTCCAGGGTCCTACTCTCTTGCAAGTATCAAATCTCTGACTACTATTAATTAGGTGAGAGAGAGAAAGATGGAGGATGGAGGAGCCATCTTGTCTAAACCTGAACAAAAAGTCTTCTCTCCACCAGACCTTCTGGAGAGGATAAGAGGTTAACCCCATTAGGACCCTGAGTTGTCCCTATGGAAACAAGCAAATTCCTCCCTTCCTGAGCCCAGTGCTATCTATCCAAGCCTTCCTTTTGATTTGATCCCCTGGCACTGGATTCACAAGACTCACTTTAACCGCTGCTACTGAAGAAATGCTTTTGATTATTTACACCAAGCAGACATGGGATATACTGGCAGAAGAAATGTTCCCATGATAATAAATCCTAAAACTGAGGCTTTTCTCGCCACCCTAATCTGATTCAAAGTGAATAATCATGAAATCCAACGCTTATTTTTTTGCAGCTTTGACACACATGGTCACATATACTTCAGCACAATTAATATTTAGTACTTAATGTTATCTTTATAATTTCTTCTCTTTCAGAATTTAACTCCATTCAACTGCAGAAGGTTTTCCAGTGGATTCTGTGTGGTTTTGACTTTTGATGGTTAGTTCGTTTGTTGTGCTGGGTATCAAACCCAGAATCCTGTTCATGGGAGCTGTCTAGGGTGGCGTTTCTTATGCTGTGACAAAATACAACAAATAACAGCAACTTGGGAAGGAACGAGTTTATTTCGTCTTATAGCTCTCAGGTCGCATTCTGTCACTGTGGATGCCAGGGCAGAAACTCAAAGCAGAATTTGAAACAAAAGCCATGGAGGCATGCTGCTTACTGGCTTGCTCCTCATGGCTTTCTCAACCTTTCTTGTACAACTCTGAACCACTGGCACAAAGGTGGCATCACCCTCCCACATCAATCCGCTTTCAAAAAAACTCCCAACTTTCCTATGTGAATCTTATATAAAGGCATCTTCTCAACTGAGACATCTCTGCCCAGATGACTCTAGCTCGTGTCAAGTGACACAAGCTGGCCAGCACACTAGGCTAGCATGCCGACACTAAGCTATACCACAGCTATCACGTGGGGAATGATAGGCTGACCAAGTAAGAGCAGAGTGTACAGAGGCAGAGACTAGGAGACCTCGAACGCCATGACTGACTGACCTCTTTTGCTTCATGTGCTCCCCCACTGATGAGGCCAGTCTGAGGAAGTTCCTGTCAGCACGTCAAGAGACAAAGCAAGTAAGGCACTTGGCAGAGAATGGTCTCTTGTGTTCCACAAAGGTTCCTACAATTAGTCTTAAATAACAAAAGCACACAGTAAGCAACAGGAATGCAAGTAATCACTATGTGGTATCTCTAAAGATAGTTCAGGACCGCCAGCCATCTTTAGCTTTACATTTTACTCTCATTTTCTATTTAAAGGCTGAGTGAGTTATTCTTAATTACCTTATATTAGGCGTTCCTGGTTGTCTGTTCCTATTCCCTGCTGTGACTCCATTAACATGGCCTCCTGAGGCTGAGTTCAAGAGATTTATGATCAACTACATAAAATTCCTTTCATACTGATTTTAATGGCTTTCTACTGATAAACAATAACCTAAAATAAATTGGTTAATTTCTAGACCATGGAGCTGTTTCCACTAGGGGTCCACTGAACTGTAGTTGTTTTTCACCAGCTGTGTGGATAATATTTACTTCACAACTTTCCAAAGTTGTTAGAGAATGAAGAGGCTCGTGAACACTGTCTCCTTTCTGGTCTCCCCAAGTTCTCAAGTCCACCTTTTGCCTCTGACAAAGGGTTTAGAATGAATCAGACCAATTCATGTCACAGAAGGAGCTCAGCTAAACACCTAAGTATCAGAAACCAAGCCAGTGATAATGTGACAAGAGATAGGAACAGAACAGGGAGGACGGGACATTCCAAACACCTTTCTCACCAGAAGTCAGACGTGAGAACAGCACTCACGAATGGCTGCCTTACACTGTCCTCCCAATTTGTCGTCCGGAAGAAGACAAGAGCCACTGAAATGTTCACAGCAATTTCACAACTTTGGCAACTTCCCACACAGCTCAAGTCTTGGACAGCACAGTCAACAGGACTAAGTCTGTGAAACAGCTCTGCACAGAGAGCCTATTATTTCAAGGTCTCTGCCACTCACCCCAAGCACAACTCTAAATTTGTATTTAACCATGCTAGGCACTGATTCCAGGGCAAGATCAAAAAGCCATACATAGTCCAGTTCTTCCCCCAGGCAGCCATAACCACAACATAACTCACAAAGCAGAGAGGAGAAACTTTTTTTTCTTTTTCTTTTTCTTTTTTATTTTTATAGACAGGGTTTCCTCCACGTAGCCCTAGTTGTCCTGAACTTGCTCTGTTGACCAAGCTGGTCTCAAACTCAGAGATCCTCCTGCTCTGCCTCCTGAGTGCTGGGATTGAAGGTGTGCATCACCGCCACTGCCCGGCTAGGAAGCAGCCTCTTGAAGGCTCTGCACACTGCTGCAGTGGCTCAGCAGACACAAAGGCTATAAGTGCAGCGGGTGCAAGAGAAGCAAGCAGGAGCCCCACTATGCCCTGGAGATGACTGCAATTCTGATATGAGGCCTGACCCAGACAGGAGGCCTGAGTGACCAACTGATCCTCTGAGCTGCGGCTGCAGAGCTAAGGAAGGGATCCCCACCACCCAGATTCCTCCTTCTTTTTTTTTTTTTAATTTTCTTATATTTCCATTGTGTTGCTTCTTTTTTTATTCAAATAATTGTTTGTTATTATTTTACTTACTCACTTCATATCCCACTCACTGCTCCCTCCCAGTCATCCACTCAGATAATACTTCAGTCCACACATTCCCTCCCCCCATTCTGAGCAAGTAGGGCCCTCCCCTGCATATCCCCCCACCCTGGTACATCAATTCTCCGTGACACTAGGCGCATCCTCTCCCACCAAGGCCAGACAAGGCAGCCCAGCTATTAGAGCATATCCCACGTACAGGCTTTTGGGACAGCCCAGGTTCTAAACTCTGGCTAGAGAGCTAAGGAGGGGATTTCCATGGCCCATGTTTCCTCTCTTAGGCTGAGGCACTCTCAAAGCATGGTGGGCAGGAACAGTGCTGATCTACAGTTCTAAGGAACAGAAACATTATCTCTGACACCCAAACAGGGGCAAACCATCTGCTGCTTTCTCCTTTCTCCTTCTACTCCTCGGCCCAGAATGTGAGCAGTCACAGAAAATATCCTGTCCCATTTTAAGTCCCATGTTTGTGACTGGAAAACAGCCAAGGGAGCGCCCAGGTGAGGAAGGGAATACCAGACACGCCACCACTGGGGCATTAACTGACTCCTGGGGAACGTACTGCAGTGGATTGAAAACCTATGCCCTCCTAGGCCCAAATTCGTGAACTCTAGGTCCCCACCAGGTGTCACTGCTTTGGAAAGTTGTGGAACCTTTAGGAAGTGGAGCATCAGATCTCTGGGAAAGGCAGACCATGAGGTTTCAGAGCCAAGGCCTACTTCCTGTCTACTTTGTCAGCCTGTTCCTTGATAAAATAAAACTCTTGTGAATATTCCTGCTGCCACGCCTCTGCACAGCAGCACAATGCATCCTCAAAGAACCAAAGAGACACTTCTTTCCTTAAATTGATTTCCTCAGGCATTTTGCCCTAGTAACAAAACAAAACAAAAAGTAACTCATACAGATTAAAAGGCAATGGTGGTGCACGCCTTTAATCCCAACACTTGGGAAGCAGAGGCAGACGGATTTCTGAGTTCAAGGCCAGCCTGGTCTACAGAGTGAGTTCCAGGACAGCCAGGGCTACACAGAGAAACCCTGTCTCGAAAAAACCAAACAAACAAAAAAAAACCCAACCACCTCCCCCCAAAAATAAGGCAATTCAAGAGAAAAGCCATCTTTTCAACAAACGATGAAAGATGAGAAAAGAGCCTTTATCGTAGGTCAACATTAAAAACACTATTTACCCCAAACTGTATGCTATAAAAAACCATTAAGAGTTTCTTATGAACGGCAAACTTTCATAGCCTTGGAATAATAAGCCAAAGTTTCTGGAAATGTATTTCCAAAATGTAAGCATTTTTTAAAAAGACAAATCATACTTCTTCAATATTAAAACCTTCTGCTCTCAGAAAGACACTATTAAGAGTATGCAAAAAAAGAAAAAAAACAACAACAACAATGTGAACAAACCAGTATCCCCAGAGCTGCCTGGGACTAAACCACCAACCAACCAAAGAGGACACATGGTGGGGCTCAGGGTTCCAGCTGCATATGGAGCAGAGAATGACCTAGTCGGTCATCAATGGGAAGAGAGGCCCTTGGTCCTGTGAAGGCTCTATGCCCCAGTGTAGGGAATGCCAGGGCCAGGAAGCCAGAGAGGGTGGGTTGGTAAGCAGGGGGAAAGGGTAAAGGATAAGGGATTTTTAAAGGGGAAACAGGAAAGGGGAGAACATTTGAAATTAAATAAAGAAAATATCTAATAAAAAAATAATAATAAGGAAAAAAAGAATATGCAAAAATGTAGCTGACTGTGGCTTTATTTTTATAAATACACATATAAATTATAAGCACACCTTTAATCTTAGTTCTTAGGAGGAAGAGGCAGGCAGAACTCTAAATCTGAGGTCAGCGTGCTCTACAAAGTGAGTTCCAGGCCAGCCAGAGTTACATAATTAGACTTATCTTTAAAAAAAAAAAAAACAAAAAAAAAAAACCCTCCAAAAGAGTATGCAAAAGTAAACACTAGAGACATGGCTCAGAAGTTAAATGGAGGGAAGTATGGTGGCACAGACCTGACTTCCAAACCATGTGGAGGGAAGGGGCAGGGACTTCACTTCAGCTCAAGGAGTTAAGGTCAATCAGAGCAACAGTGAGAACTCCTCTTTAATAAACTGCATACCAACTACATAGTTTTCTATATAAGCATGAGCAAATGTTCATAGTACATTTCTGTGGAGTTTGTCAAAAACTGTAACAACCCAAATGCCCCTCAGTAGGCCACTGGACAAACACCTCAGCATAAGCACACAACATGGACTCCTGCAGCTGGGAGGACCCAGCAAGCTCACCTCGCAGGTTACTCTAGACATTACACTGAACAAAAGAAATCTGCTTTCATCAATGAAAGCTCCTGAAGGGAAAAGTGCAAGAAGCAAAGGGACGAGCAGCTGCTGCGGGACAGTGAGCAGGAATCACACGTGTAACTCACTACTGTGCATCAAGGGAAATGGGCAATTTTATTTCATGTTCATTTTTTAAAACCAACATGAAATACATCAAATTAATAGCAACCTCTACTTAAGTGAAACAAACGCTGTACTGAGTTCTGACACAGAAACCAGTTTCTAGGGTTAATGGGAAATGTGCTACAAAGCATTATTCGAGCAAAGCTGACTTAGGAAATACTTTAAAAGATACCCTTTTAAACAGAGCTAGCTGCTTATCTACCAAATCAAGCTGCTGAACAACAGACAGCACATCCCCCACCCCGCACCCCACCTCCTGGAACCCGGCTCCTAGCTTGTGAGATGCTGGTGCTACAAGCAGGAAACCAGATGCAGAAGCTCTGACACATCCCTCCCCGTCCACCTTTGTCTCTGGGGACTTTATACAACTCCTCTGCTTCCTCATCAGGAAGCCACTCACGCCCAAGCACACCATGTTGCCTGACTCCAGGGTGGGACAGAAACCAACTCCCATTTCTACAGTACTCACAGTAGATCTGATATGTTCTCAACAAGACCAAAGAGAGAGCATGCAACTCTTAAACTCAGGAGATCCTACCAGGCTCAAACCACTTTCAATCCGGTTCCCAAGCCATGTCTCTGCAGTCTGTGAAATTACACTTCCACTTCCACAAAGGCCTTCCATGCCTATAAAGTACTCACTACTCAATTCATATTTACTTTTTCAAGCAAAACCAGTATTAGCCACTAACGGGCAGTGTAGATGCTTCCCTCAGCTTGCCTTCAGTCTACTCTCCAGTCTCTCAAGGACACACACACACCACACACCTGCAGGAAATACCCTCTGACGTGTGGCTTGCAAAGCATTTAATACATTTTTTTATTGTAATGGAGCAGCTATGAGTAGCTCTATTTTTCTCCCTTTGTTTTCTCTTCCAAAGGTTTCCAATACCAGAACCTAAGGACATGGAGACCTAAGGACATAGAGACCTCCTTCCTCTTCTTCTGACCATGGCTACTGGGCTTATTTTTAATTCTCTGAGGAAAATTCTACCTTTTGAAGAAAAACTATTGTGTTTCCCAGCATTACTATCATAACATGTTTGGGGGATGGGTACACAATACACTGAAATTTTACAAAAATAACTAAATGATTCCTTAACAAACGTAAGAGCTGGGTTGGAGTGGGAGTGGCTGCTTCTTGCTGTGGACCCTGCTTAAGAACTGCACTGGGACAGATGAGCAATTAACAGTCCTGCTCTGATAAGAGCAGGCCAAGCCTAACTGCATGCTACCCTGCTCTCCAGAGGGAGGAGCCTATCTACAGTCCTGTTAGGTGCAGGACTGGGGCTCCTTAAAGGCTGTGCCTTCCTCCATCCTAACAGTAAGTAAAACCAGTACACTACTCCACCACAAGTCTACACTTTCTGCCTCAGCTTCCCACAGTGCCCACCACTCTGGGTGACTTCAACAATTAAGTGGTTATTCTACAAAGAACTGGACTTCCTCTTTTCTCTTCTTTATTTTCAAGGGGGTGGGGACTCCTCCAGACCTAGAAGATGTCAGCTCCCTTAAGGCTACAGTTACAGGTGGTAGTGAACTGTTCACGTGGGCTTGGAAAATGAATTCAGGTCCTTTACAAGAACAGAAAATGCTCTTAACTACCAAGCCATCATCTCTCTATGCCCAGCACTAGATTCTCTTAGGCAAAATTTACTTTCTGGGTAACTTTGTGGTTCATATAAGCTTACCCTGGGAGAAGGATCTGCCAAATTTTTACAGCTCATTTGTGTTTGCATTATTGACATTATGTTCACTCCATGGTCCTCCTTTATAGCTCTAAATAAAGCTGGTTAACATAATCTTCAAGTCTGTATGGGGAGCTGTATGGGTCGAACGTTACAGTGGGCAGAACGAAACCCAGGGAATGAGAGATCTTCTGCAGAGGAAAGTCAACTACACACTTGCCAGGACAGCCCTGCTCCAGCTGCAAGCCCTGGTTTTTGGCCCAGGCCTGAACAAACAGTTCCTGGCCTATAAGAGTCTAACTTGCAGTGACACAAAACCTGACCTGAACTCAGCAGCACTGCCCTTTCCACCTTGGTCTAGGTCAAGGCTTGCTTTTAATTCTGGTGCTCAGGCTGGTGGCAGTCGGGCTCATCTGTCACTAGGCTGGTGAATAAGGGTATGTTGGATTGACCTTGGTTTGTCATGAGGCAGAGGGGCTCCTGTGTCAGTCAGGTTGCTCTCGTTCCTCAGAACCATTTGAAGCTCTATGATTTTAATCCTCAGTCCAGTAAGTGTGCTTATTCTGAAAAGCAGCTCTGACAGGATTTCCGCTCTCAAGCTTCCTCCCCTCCCATCATGTGGCCATCATGTTGGCCACAACCCCCAACTCCTTAGCGCTTTCAAAGCGCTATTCAGAAAGGCACTCCTAGAATTATCACCTTGTCTGTGACAGACTACCACAGGCATCCCACAACTCCTGCTATCTTCTTTCCATACCTACTTCACTTAAAAAAAAAAAAAAAAGTAATGCAAGAAAGAACAAGAAAATGAGAATCAGAAAGCTGGGGACAAACAAGTCTTTCTGAGACTATTTCTAAAATGTGCACATTTCTACTTCACTCTTGGTTATTATCAACATTAATAACCACCATCAATGACAGTGATCAATGAGATTATTAAATGACCAATAGGAATTTGGTAAAAAAAAATTTACTTCTATACTTAGTGTAGTGGCTATTCCTGGTTGTCAACTTGACTATATCTGAAATGAACTACAATCCAGAATTAGAAGGCTCACCTGTGGCCCTAATCTGGAGGCTGAGAGATACAAGTTTCTGACCTGAATCTTGGCATGGAGATTCCCATGTAATAGTGGCTATGAATCCCAGAGGATTAACATAGAAAGCTCTCTGAGTTCAAGATCACCTGGGATTAAAGGTGTGGTGGCATAGTGGCTATGAATCCTAGAATATTAGGACTGGAAGATCTACGAGTTCAAGCAAGGTCATCTGGGGTTAAAGGTGTGGTGGCACACACCTTTAACCTGGGCCACACCTTTTGCTGGAGACCTATATAAGGACACTGGAAGAAGGAAGGCTCTCTGCTTCGTCTGCTTGCCTTGTGGGACTGAGCAGCTCCTGGATCCTTGGACTTCCATTCATAGCTGCTACAGACCGTTGTTGGGAGTTGATTGTTGGGAGTTGGACTACAAACTGTAAGTCATCAATAAATTCCTTTATTACATAGAGACTACCATAAGTTCTGTGACTCTAGAGAACTCTGACTAAGACACTTAGAAATGGTTACTATATATATTATAAACTATAATCACCCTTACAATATAAAGGAAAAAAGTATTTTCTATGTACATTTAATTAAAGGTAATTTTTTTACATATTTAATTACAAATAATTGCAAAAGCTAAAAGTAATTTGTTCTGTTTTCATTCTTAGTGCCTTAGTAAACCACTCTAGGAAACTCAACCTTCAACAACAATCTAATTCAAAGGCCTCTTTTTAATCACCCATTAGTGTAACAAAGACAATGTTCATTAGAAACAAAACACCCATTTAAACTGGAGACTAGAACATTTAAAGTAGGAACCACAGCCAGGTATGGCCCATACCATTAGTTCCAGCACTCAGAGGCAGAGGCTGGTGGATCTCTGTGATTCAGGGCCAGACTGGTCTACTGGTCTACATAATGAGTTCCTGGCCAACCAGGGCCACCAAAAAAAAAAAAAAAAAAAAAAAATCAACCAGCAACAGAAATTAATGCTGGCCTAAGTGTAGACACTGAAATAGCAATGAAGAGAACCGCTAGTCTTGTATGACAATTAGAAATGTTGTTCCAGAAAGACGAGAAAGTGTTCTTATAGACGACATAATAAAAGACAAGATTGTGGTCAAAATATGTGGGCCCATTGTGCTTGCCTAGCATGGTGTGAAGCCCTGACTCTCTTTCTCCAGCATGGAGAGCTATTTAAAAAAAAAAAAAAAAAAAAAAAAAAAAGGCAAAAAGCAATGAACAACTAAATAAAAATAAGACTCTAAATCTGGTTCTTGGGAACAATATAAAACAGTTCATTATAAACTAACTGGTCAGAAGCCAGAGAAATAGCAGTGGTTACAAGCACTCACATCAGGTGGCTGATAGCCATCAATAACTCTAACTCTAGGGATCAAAGGACTAGCCTCAGCATAGACAGGCAGGCAGGCAAGCAGGCAGGCGTGTGTGTGTGTGTGTGTGTGTGTGTGTGTGTGTGTGCACTTAAAAATAAAAAAATAACTCCTTAAAAAAAAAGGTCAACATGCCTGAGACTATAAATACCCATTTAGTCAAAAGTGGTGAACACTAAGCAAAACAAATGCCCTTCTTGAAAACAGACATTTAATTT
>JADRCD010231370.1:0-27419 GCA_019843815.1 Montemys delectorum
GTGGCGGTGGTGGTGGTGGTGATGATGATGGTATAATTCTAATTGAAATGTTCTTTTTTCAGCTGTGTGCCCGTCAGTCACTATTTTCTTTAACTGGAAGGTGAAGGTGACAGTACTTCCTGGCCGACTTGTTTTCAGAGCTAGAAATGATATGTCCAAAGTAGGCACTACTGTTTTTTTAATCCATCATAAACTCTTAATAATGTGTTGTTCTTGTTATTTTTTTTTTTTACACTCCCCTGTTATTTAAGTAATAAGCTTAAGGAAAGCCATGTGTCTTAGTTAGGGTTTCCAATGTGTTGAAGAGACATCATGACCAAGGGAACTCTTAGAAAAGACATTTAACTGGGGCTGGCTTACAGCTTCAGAGATTCAGTCCATTGTCATTACGGCGGAAAACGTGGCAGCATCCAGGCAGGCATGGTACAGGAGCTGCTTAAGGTTCTACATCTTGATCTAACTGTCTCATGAGCATCCAGGAGGAAGGGTCTCAAAGCCCAGCTCTACAGTGACACACCTCCTCCAATGAGGCCCCACCTCCTAATAGTGACACTCCCTGGGCCAAGCATATTCAAACCACCATACTGTGCTTCATAGGGAGGACAACACCTGTGGTACAATGAATTTATATACCAATTTTAACTGATAAATGCTTCTTCAAATGAGATTATATTTCTTGGTCTAAACCTCCTATTCCACTTCTCTCAAGGATAACTCCCTCAAGAACAACAACAACAACAACAACAACAAAACTGACAGGATTCTCTGCAATGAGAAGAATTTACCTGAAGCACTTCGAAAAAGACTACAAAATTAACCCAATTAATGATAATATATACTATCAAAAAAGGCAACAAGAAATATATACAAGGTATATAAGGGGCGTTTATTTGCTTTGTACTTGACATTTTGAGCATCTTATTGGTTTATCAGTCAAGGGAGGACAGTAGTTCAGGAAACATTTAAGAACCTACTAACCATCTAGTCTACCCACAAAACCAGCAGATTCGTCATTCAGTTACCAGTCAGATCCACAAAACTCCAAAATGTCTCTTGGTGACCACATCTTCTTCCTAGTTGAGAAGTGACAAGTTGATACTGCAGAGCTCAAAACAGAGAAGGAAAAAATGGTGGCTTGTCATGAGTGCTGAAGTGCTCTGAGTGAGCAGGGAGAGATAAGGTGACACCACAGAGCAAAAATGAGGCGCAATGTCCCCTTATCTCTCCTTGCTCATTCAAAGCAATTCACTACCTATGGCTAAAATTCCCCCAACAGAATTCAGTGTTGCCCACCTGAAGATATCTGCTGAGTTTGGAACCTTTTAAAGATTTAAATATTAAATAATTAAAAAAAAAAAAAGACCTGCTGTTGGGCTTGTACCACTTTGTTTTAACCACACTTAATACTTTTACATAAGATTTGCTAACTGATTAATAAAGGTGACTCTCCCCTTCGTGGTGGTGAGGTATTTTTATCAACAGGTCTATGAGATGTCAATTTTGTTTCTCTGTTTTTTGCTGAGTTTCCTAAAGCAAAATGAATGTAACTTTGGGGCGGAGATGGTAAACCCAAGAAACACAAATAAGGAACTTCTTATCAATGTGATCTTCATTGTGAGAGTAACGAGGTCTTGATTTTGGTACCAACTGGAGACTCTGGAGAACGTGGTCCAAGCTTGTCCACTTGAGAGGAGACAGATCTGCCCAGTTTCCCATTATCCACTGGTCAAACGATGTCACATGAAATATTAATATTTTCACCTTTGGATCTGTCCATGCACCAGAGTATCTGGACAGGTTCCCACAGGCACCTCTCATATCGAGGATAGAGAAGCCCAGGGCAGGAAGCAAAAGATTCACAGTGCAGCGGAGACATGTCTGGTAACCATAGCAACAACTGGAATAAGAAGATTCATTCTAAGGGGAATAGAGCAGAATCTGGAGGGGACCTCAGTGCTCATTCGTTTTTTTTTAACAATACCATTACAATAAATTTTGATTAAAGTTATAAGCTGTTAATAAATGCCATCACCTCAGTTTCAGTCTCTGAAGCATATCCTGATAAGAGGTGCAGTTACCTCAAGGGTCACAATGTATTTTCTATCTTTCTCATAGGATCTAGTGCATCAGACAGAGTTGGAATTATACATTTTAGATGTACTCTTTTTTTTTTGGTAGAACAATGATTTTAATTTTTCAACTGTTAATATTCAACAAACAATAATTATTTTAAGATGCATTTCGTTATGTCTCCCTTTTCATTTCTGATCTTGTTAATTTGGATACTGTCTCTGTGCCCTCTAGTTAGTCTGGCTAAGGGTTTATCTATTTTATTGATTTTCTTAAAGAACCAGCTCCTGGTTTGGTTGATTCTTTGTATAGTTCTTTTTGTTTCTACTTGGTTGATTTTAGCCCTTGAATTTGATTATTTCCTGCCATCTACTCCTCTTGGGTGTATTTACTTCTTTTTGTTCTAGAGCTTTCAGGTGTGCTGCCAAGCTGTTAGTGAAAGCTCTCTTCAGTTTATTTTTGGAGGTATTTAGAGCTATGAGTTTTCCTCTTAGCATTGCTTTCATTGTGTCCCATAAGATTTGGTATGATGTGTTTTCATTTTCATTAAATTATAAAAAGCCTTTAATTTCTTTATTTCCTCCTTGACCATGTTACCATTGAGTAGAGCGTTGTTCAGCTTCCATGTATATATGTGCTTCTGTTGTTTTTGTTGGTATTTAAGATAAGTCTTAGTCTGTAGTAATCTGATAGGATGCATGGGATTACTTCAATCTTCTTGCATCTGTTGAGGCCTGTTTTGTGACAGATTATATGGTCAGTTTTGGAGAAGGTGCCATGAACTGCTGACAAGGTGGTATATTCTTTTGCTTTAGAAAGAAATGTTCTATAAATATCTGTTAGATCCATTTGGTTCACAACTTGCATTAGTGTCACTGTGTATTTGTTTAGTTTAGATGTGTATTTTTACAATGCTTACTATCCTAGATACTTTAAGAGATGAACTATACTTTAAAATTCCAGGTTTCCCCCTCCCCCTCTAAAGAGACATTAAACTACTCAGGGGGGAAGAAGATAAACATTTTAAGGGGTCTAGTAAAGCTGGTCTACTGGATGGAAACAGTGTTGAATATACAGTAGGTTCACAGCAATTAGCAGATAATAATTAATGCTTTGAAATTCTCTTCAAGTGTATAGAATTGTGGTAAGTACTTTAACAAATGTGAAAACAAACATGGACATGATTCAATTAACTTTTGCTCCAAGGAAGGGAAGGATTATTTTTAGAATCCAAAACACAAACTGTTCATGCCTCTGACACTTCAATACTCATTACATAGTAAAAGGGGTGAGTACTAAAGGTGTGTCTGTATGCCAGCCCGAGGGATTGAAGGTGTGAATTATGGTAGTGTCTGTATTCCATCTGTATCACAGACCTAGGTCTTTGGATGTGATCTCTTGCCAGAGTATCTACGTTGCTGGATTAAAATTCCTCTACCAAAGAGGAAATACTTGGGGACATCCCAGAGGTCCTGACAGTAACCTTGCTTGTTGATCATAATGCTATGTCATTGTCTTAGTCAGGGTTTCTATTCCTGCACAAACATCATGACCAAGAAGCAAGTTGGGGAGGAAAGGGTTTATTTGGCTTACTTCTACATTGCTGTTTATCACAAGGAAGTCAGGACTGGAACTCAAGCAGGTCAGGAAGCAGGAGCTGATGCAGAGGCCATGGAGGGATGTTCCTGACTGGCTTGCTTCCCCTGGCTTGCTCAGCCTGCTCTCTTATAGAACCCAAGACTTCCAGCCCAGGGATGGCCCTACCCCTTTGATCACTAATTGAGAAAATGCCCCACAGCTGGATCTCATGGAGGCACTTCCCCAACTGCAGCTCCCTTCTCTGTGATAAACTCCAGCCTGTGTCAAGTTGACACACACACCCAGCCAGTACAGTTATTTTATATGTATATTTCTCTATACGGGCCATTTTATTATGAACATTCCTATGTAGCATCCTAGCTATACACATTAAATTCCACAATCAAGATGTTTGCAGAAAGAGTAAGTTGGTGTGTGTGTGTGTGTGTCGGGGCGTGAGCGCAGGGAGATGGCTCAGCGGATGAAGAGCTTACCAGGTGAGGACAGGCCTATGTTTGAATCTCAGCATCCATACAAAGCTGGCATAGCACCTATAATGTTACCACTGCAGAAGCAGAGAGAGGAGGGTCCCTGGAGCTTGCTGGGGCGGGAGGCAGTCTATTGAATGGATAAGCTCCCGGTTCACTGAGAATTCTTTTCTCATAAATTAAGGTGAGGAGCAACTGAGGGAGATACCAGTACTGACCTTCTGCACATACCCATGTATGTATGTATGTACCAGCATGCCTACATGTGTGTATACACACGGAAGAAACAATAACAGAGAGATTTTGCTACCTCACATAATGTGAAGGCTAGCGAGAAGTAGTTTACCATTCCATATAATGATGTCACTGCTTTCTCGGACAACTTTCACTATTGCTTGCATCAGTTCAGGCCCTCAAAAGTGAACACCAGGATGACATTAAGCATGCAAGAGGGTTATTTTTAAAATTAGAGAACGGGAGGGATCTAGGATAGATAGAACCAGGTTTCAGACCACAGTGCAGTTCTACATGCCACAAGTCCACAAAGTGTAAAGTCCTTGAACACAGCAATGCAAACAAATAAGAAACATAGAATGACATATAAAGCCATTAAGTCTTGACCTTAAACACAGCAATACAAGCAAATAAGAAACACAAAATGATATCTATAACCATTAAGTCACGGTTAACATAAAGTACATCCGCACTAGTAAAGATTTATGATCATTCCAACTAGTGAATCTGTGAATATTTATGAAATGGCATTGAACAGTATTTCCTACATTAAAGACCAAGAGAACTGGCTTTGTCTTTGGTCATTGACAACTGTGACAAATGAGAGAAAAGGAAGAAGTCTCAACAAGTAAGCATGCGTAACTTTTGCTCTAGCGTCAGAACAGTCTAGAGAAATGTGGCTTTTAATTAGAGATTTTGAACAAGAACTTGCCAGACTGTAACAGAGGTAAACAAATGTCTACCCAAGCCCCAAGTGATGTAATGATAATGATAGCATGTGAAGCAAATAAGTAGTTCCAACAATCCTCCCTGGGGCTCCCACGCCCTTGCTTGACACAGAAGGGGATAAGGTGGGTAGTCGTGTTCATCACCAGGGAATTGTCTCTGCAATGCTGTGTGCTCTCATTGTGTTTGCCATGCAAAAGTTATGTAGAATGTGTTGCCTTTTCCTTGCATTCATTTTTATTATACGTAAGTTAGTGTGTATTTGGGTATATGTACATGCAAGTGTACATGCATGCCTCGTGGTGCACTAGTACATGGCAAGGACAACATGTAGGATTTGGTCTCTCCTTCCATTATATGGGATTGAACTCAGGCCATCAGGCTTGGTGGCAAGTACCTTTACCTGCAGAACTATTTCCTGGCTCCAGAAACTTTTTTTGAGAGTATATTCGGGATGGAGAGACGGCTCAGTGGTTAAGTGAACACGCTGCTCTTGCAGAGGACCCAGGTTTGGTTCTAACCTACATAAACGCTTGTGACTGTAATTCCAGTCAAATGATTTGGTAACTTCCTTCCAGCCTTCAGGGAGCCAGGCATACATGTCTTGGGTATCCATCCATAAGAGGCAGGAGACATTCATACACATCAAATAAAAATAAATACATATTTTCTTTAAAGAGTACGTTAGGGAGCTGGGATTGCAGCTCAAGTGTTGGTGGCTTAGCGCCTCTTTATTTATGCACGTGGAATTGTTTTGTTTCGTTTTTGAGACAGGGTTTCTCTGCATAGCCATGGCTATTCAGTGACTCACTTTGTAGACAAGACTGGCCTTGAACTCACAGAGATACACCTGCCTCTGCCTCTAAAGTGCTGGGATTAGAGGCACGTACACACCATTACAGCTGACGACATGGCATCTTTTCAATCAAGGCTACTCTGTGGTTTAATAGAAATAACGTTCATACTTCAATCTTGGATTCCCTACTTGTACCTCTTTTTTCCTTTTTCTTTTTTTTCCTGGAAATGAGATCAAAGTTACCATATATTTTAAAGTAAGTGGTCAGTTGCTTACTTATCCTGCTAACTATCATTTTTCTTGGAATCATTTTCAGAGGCAGTGGATGCCGCCATTTTAAACATGGCTAGGTTGCCTGTGTTATAATAAAAACTGTATCATTTCCCTTTTCCAGTAAAATAAGCAAGGGGTATTTGAGAAAGTTAAAGCCAGGTCAGGTTAGTCAGGAACTTTTAAAAATTGTGTGTAGGGGGATGCACATATTTATGTGGATGCTATAGTGTCTCTAGTGAAGCCACACCCTTTTTCCCACCAGCTAGTTATCCACGTGCTGGCAAATCTCCCAGCTCTCTGCTCTGACTCTTGTCCTTTTGCTAGGATTTTCCTGCAGTCTCCTACTGATTCCTGAAACTTTCAATACCCTTTTAACAAGATTCCCTTGTGCTCATGGTTACTACAAAGGCAGTTGTGGGATTCGTGACTTACCCTTGCCAGGCAGGCAGAGCCATTCAGAAACTCTGCCCCCTTTGGGGGCTCGGCACCCTTACCAGAAAGCTTTAGTCAAAAGTCAGTCTCAGCAGGTTAAGAGGAAAAGGAAGGACAGCTGAAGGCTGGCTCTTCCGTAGCTTCACCACTTCCCTGTCACAGCTGTCAGCTGAGTGTGAGCATGAGCGCGTTCCCCTGTTTTGATTAGGCATAGCTCAAGAAATGGCTGCCACTGAGTGTACCAGGCCTGAGTGAAAAGGTGCCAGCCTCCATGAGAGCAGAACAGAGGAAGCCATGTCTGTAGATTTAAAGCATGAGGACTGGAAAAAAAAAAATGACAAGATCATAAACATCTGGGGAGAGATGTGGAAAGATATTTCTACGCTGTGCTTCTTGAACACAGAAGCAAAATGCAGAAACATGAAAGAGATGGGAAAGTCTATTGAGATGGCTCAGTGTGTAAACGCACAAGCCTAATAGCCTGAGTTAAGACCCTAGGACATTGTCCTCTGACTGCCACGTGAGCTGCGAACAATCTTAGCAGACTCCGTTTAATTATGTGCTTTTCCTCCAGAAAACCCCTCCCTGCTGTACTAGCTTCAAAAAGCTAGAAACTGAGAAAGAAGAACTGTAGAGGAAGTGGAAGGGTCTGATGAGAGCACAGGCAGGGTTACGAGAGGTCAAAGCACGACCTCCTTCTAGTTCAGGAAAGAAAGAAAATGGGAAGCAACTGAACGCATGTGAACCCGGAAAGGAACCCAAGAGGAAGGCATGTGAAGCGATGCAGCCAGCTTCCCTTAGGAAGGGAGTTAACATGTGGCCGATGTGTTGGGGATAGGACTTTGTGGTTAGGAAAATGGAGAGGTGGGGCTTATGGGGGAGTGCTTTGGAAGTGAATGGGATGAGCAAACTTAAAGATCGTTAAGATCATAAGGATGTCTAGTGTGATTTCCTGAGAACACTGAAATCACCCTGGTCATGGGAGGATTTGAATAGAAGACACTGTGTACATTATATGTCAGTTTCCTAAATGAGTAGAAAACACTGATCTTGGGGACAAGAGGATATGGGAGGAATTGTAGAGAGTGATATAGAATGAGTCAAAAAGGAGGTTTGTGTGACACACACACACACATACACACACATACATACACCCCACACCCAATCACAAAATAACCAGTGTGTGTTAAAGAGATGTTTTTATTATCACAATGGGAAGCCTAGAAGTAAGGTGAATGTCTGGAGTGAGACAGATTCAACATTGAAGTGTATTATTACACTACAGCTTAGCTCTTTTTTGCCTTTATACCTAGCCTGGGGCTTCAAATTAACTTGACTTTGGGGTCTTAAAACAACTTTGTAGTGGGGCCAGAACTGTGTTCTCTGTTCATATGCCACAAGACATAGAGTGGCTTCAAGTCTAGCACTTTCAAAAGGACACTTCCCCAAGCTGTTTCCAAGAAACCTCTCCTCGTATCTCACAGCCATTGAGTAATAGTTGAACGGTGGTCTAATCACTGGTCCAATCAATACGTAAACAAACAAACAACATACACACATAGCTTTTACTTTGGGTGAGCCACATCCAGCTCTTAAGTCGAAACCACCTTGGTATGTACTACACCCTTGTGCCTCAATAAGAGAAAGTGAGCATGAATATCAGGACTCTGTAACTTCTCCAGTTACATTCATCTGTGACTGCAAAGTGTCCTGGACTCCTGCTGTTAATGCAGTAGGTGATGAATCAACCAAATCTCCAGGTCAATAAGTAAACAGCGCCTTGCCTTTCTGTTAAGGAGTCAAGTTTCCTTTGGTACTGCTGAATACACTCAACAGTTCCCACCTTGCAAAGGATAGTACCTCTGGACCCCAAATGGAGCTAAGGGCCATAAGAGCATATTTCATTCTGTCTTATAAAACTGCAAAATGTTACAGATTCGTTTCTCAGTCTCCAGGACACCCTTACATTGTTTCCACTAAGACTACACAGATTCTCCCCAAGCCATACATCCCAAATGTCTTTTTTTGCAACAGAATTAACCCCTTTGGTCCCACACCTTGAAAATAGAAACCAAGCGTTATGCTTAAGTCTAGAAGTTTGAAGTTCCAAGGGCTAAGATCACAGTTGGTTGTAGAGTGGTTGCCTAGAGTGTCCACGGCCTCGGATTCCACCCTTGTTACTACAAGACAAGAGAGTGGAAAGTGGTAGGAATTTGAAGTCTTTACACGCTTTTGTGGCAGGCAGAGACAGTAGGCAGGTGGTCAGAATAGCCAATAGTAATATAAATATAGAGCTTTCATAATCTTGCTTAAAAATGACTGGTACCTCCCACACATAGTGATTTACCAACACGGCAGAGTTTCAGATAGAACTATTCATGAACAGGCCCAGCCAACCACACCAGCCTCACTGTCCACATTCCAAAGGCATTCTTGATTTCCATGATCATATCTTTATAACTCTATGCTTCCAAAGGTCCTTTCGATACTACCAACAATTGCTTCCCCCATTTTTCCATCACGTGGCTCCTGCTCTTCTGGGACATCAACTATCTCTCCCTCCGAAGCCAGCGCAGACAGCTCCAGCACCAGTTTCGTTATTCCTCTCTGCCCCTGTGCCTCTTCCTAAGTGCCTCCTTTCAGAACAGCTCACATTGGTTTGTACCATGGGTTTCTGTATTTATCTCTTCTCATGAGAGTACAAGGACGTCAAATAATGTTTTTCCCTTGTCTTAATTCTGGTATCTATGTTTGCTAGATAGACTTCTTTCCTTTGAGATAAACACCTTTCAATGTAGAATTTACTCTATAGAATTACTTCTTTCTATTTTGATGGTATTAAACTACTTGTGTTGAATAAAACTCATTATAATGATTTTTCCAGGATTAGCTGAGGGCAGAGGGCAGCACTTTTCTGAGGTGGCTGAGACATGAAGAGGGCTCAGGAAGTTTCAGTGCTTAGTCTGAAAACAAACCAACCAACCAACCAAACAAAACCCCAAAAATAAAAAAAACCTCATTATAAGAACACACTGAACCAAAGCTCACAGTAAAAAAGTAGCCGGATCGGTGTTGTTTTCAAAGAAAACTCCAGCATTATAAAATTTCTTAACTTAGTATTTTCAAATGATAAGTACTAATATACATCTTTGTGAATAAATTACCCTGCTCATTTGCAGAAGAAAAAAAAAAAACCCTGGTATTTTAGGGCCACGTTGCAAGCATCTATGGTTGGCTGGCAAAGAGAGGTGGTGGTTTCTTGAAGTCAGGCCAGCAAAGCTGGTTTTGAAATGATAATTTGATTATAGACTTTTTAAATACTTTTGCAGGTTTTCTGGAAACCAAAATCATTATGTGTCTTGTTTTGAAAAGAATGGCCTTTACCCTCTTATTAAATTGTTTGAATACTGTAACTCATACATAAAATGACAGCACCAGAAAATTAATCATTGTGTTTAATTTGTTCCTCTGATAATGAAACAGAATTTTATTCCTTTCTTCATAAGATAAAGAAATCTTAAATGCTGTTCTAAGTCTGAGCAAACTTTGGGCTTGTTACTCCCACAACATACCTCTGCGATCACAGAACTCCCTTCTAATGTTGGCCTGTTCCTCCTTGCTATTTCTAAATCGCACATTCTTTTATGAGAAAGTGGCATGCAATTCTGGTTTAGCTTACGTGAGAAAGAAATATTAAATGTGAAGCTTTCTCCAACGATATTCCCAGTGTGTAACTGAATGAACAGGGAGGGAAGACAGAAACAGAGATTCTAAATCTGCATGATGAGACAGGCCAGCCTTTTTGTTTATAACTTATCTCTGGATAGAGACCTATCTGTGTCTATATCCCGAATATATACTTCGGGATGTGTCTATATCCTGAATATACACTTCCAAGGCCATGACTCAAAAACGGTCATTTACTAAAGCAATCCAAATCAAGTTCATTCAATCCTTGCTGGGGTTTGGGTCTGGCTTGTTCCCCTGTGGTATATGACCTGAAAGCTTAGTTCCCAGCACAGTGATGTCAAGGTTGGGGAAACATTAAGAGATGGGACCTATTGGGAGATAATTCAAGTCACCAGGCTCTGTTCCTATGACTAATATTGTCCTCACAAAGGCGTTGGAGGTGGGGCATGCTGGTGCTTGTATTAATCCCAGCACTCAGGAGGCAGAGCTAGGTAGATCTCTGTGAGTTTAAAGCCACCTGGTCTATATGATGAGTTACGGTCAAGGAAACATAGTGAGACCCTGTTCCAAAACATAAGATAAAATAAGATGAAGTGAGTTATGTCATACTGGAGTAAAAACAGGCCACCTTCCATCTTGGTATCCTTGGTTCATAGATGTTTTCTTTTCTGCTTCCTTATCTATCCCACCACAACAAAGTACCACGTTGGCAGAATGTAGGTGTTATTCTTTTTGGCCCTTCCAGCCAATGAGGAGTCAAATAAATTCTGTCCTTATAAAATATTCTGCCTTGGTGTAGAGTAATACAGACCTTGTCCCAACCTCCAAATTTGGAAGCATTTTTCTCATTTAAGAAAAATATTTAAATAACTTGCCCAAAGTAACCTTCAAAGATTTGAATTACAAACTGAAGATATAAGATTAAAAGGGATCTGAGAATCATCTAAGAAAATGCAGTTTTGGGCTGGAGAGATGGCTCAACACTTAAAGAGCACTGACTCCTCTTCCAGAAGTCCTGAGTTCAATTCCCAGCAACCACATAGTGGTTCACAACCATCCATAATGAGATCCGATGCCCTCTTCTGGTGTGTCTGAAGACAGTGACACTGTACTCATATAAAATAAATAAAACTAAAAAAATAAATAGTGCATTTAAAAAAAAATAGGAGAAATATCATTCCCAGGTGCTATTTCAAAACAGAGCTACAGAGTAAAAAATAAATGCAATGTGTATACAGTTAACCTATGCACAGTTTTAGTCTTCCTACAAACATGGCTATGCAACAGATCTTGATATAATAAATGTCAGGATTTGGTGACTGTAACGACAGACACAAAAATTGTGTTGTAAAATAGACCTTAGAGCTATGATCCAAGTGCCATGGGGGGTGGGTGTGACTGATGGGATAAACAGCTGGACATATGAGGAGAGTGATAAGAATAATGCTAAGAGAATGAAAGAGAAAAAAAATATAGTCACAAACTCACTCTTATATAGAACTGCAGTGGACAGCTGCTTGGATGTGGAAGGAAACGCTGGGAGATAATATTGGAAGTACAAGCTAAGAGAAAGAAGGGCTCTGGGGAGCAAGGGACCTGGGGAGCTGGCCTCTTGGTAGATGAACAAGAACAATTCTCGGAAACTCAGTAGACTACAGACATCTTCAGTAGACATCAATCCCATGACTTTCGTCAGCCCTTGGGGCCTCTTCAATAACACCTTGGCTTCTCTTCTGTAGTTCAACGTTTTATAAGGGAAAAACTGAATTCAGTCATTAAGTATTGACTCATTCAGGAAGCCATGGCTTCAACACTGTAAAGCATTAGCTCCCCACTATTGAACGAGATGCTTCCTTACAAGGCGATCTTCCCTTCTCCCCCCGCCCCCCATGAGAGATGCGGACTTACTGCAAGAACATGTGACTTTGAAAAACAAAAGGCAAATATAGGTCAGCAAGGTGTGTGTGGGTAAGTTTGAACCCTGGTGCTTAATCCAAACAACTTGGGTAATTGTCTCTAGACTGATTTTTGAGAAACCACAGTGTTTCACAATAAAGGCATCTGTATGCCTTTAAGAGAGTATGACTGAGATTAGATTAGTAATTAGGCAGGCAATAACAATTAAACGCTTCCTGAATTTGGAGAGTTTGCTGAGTCAAGTACTCCCTCAAATTTAGTTCCAAAAAGCATGGAATTTCCTTGAGTCCACATGGACCCAACAACAGCATTCATACTTGACATCACAACCTGACTGATAAAAGAAGGAAACAGATCATGTCTGAAGTGGCCTCATGTCAGGGAAGCCAAACAACTTGAGCATTCCAGAAATATGGATTCAGTTTCTTTCATGAAGTACACAGGCTAGGGTGGGTGTTCTAGTCTCTCCTGATGAATGGAAGGGAGCTGGGTGTCTGCTATGCAGAGAACCCCCCAAGCACCTGTTCAGCCTGAGGAATTTGTTTTGGCTTGCTTGTTGTGCAACAGAGCATTCTTTCCGTCACACCTCTTGCTTCAGTCATGGGTGTGCTCTTAGGGTTCCACTTCCTGGTATTGTTCCTTTCCTCTTCTCCAGCAGTCCCACTAGCCGTCACTTTCTGTTTGTGGTTGACAAGTGCCCTACAATCTTTTTTCCCTTTGCTTTCTATGTTTCCATTTTTCTTAATTTCTATTACTTTTAAAATTTTATGTTCCCGTGTGTGTGTGTGTGTGTGTGTGTGTGTGTGTGTATGTGTGTGTGTGTGTAGCTATGAACATGTATATAGGAGTGTCTTTAATCAGAAGAGGTTGTCAGATACCTTGTCAGATACATTGTAAAATACATGCAGGCCATTGTGAAATACCCAACATGGGTGCTGAGAACTGAACTTGAGTCCTCTGCAAGAGCAGTAAGAACTCTTAACCCCAGAGCCAGTTAAGAACTCTTAACTCTCTAGCCCCAGATGTTGAGCTAACACTCTATTCTAATTGCCTTATGGTATGTAAGTTGCTCAGAAACAAACATTTTAAGATGTCTGAAATTATTCACCTATGTATTTCCCGTATTTGCCTATTTGGATATTTCTGCCTAAATTTATCTTATCATAGACCTAGATCTTAAACTTGGTTTCTACTTAGTATTATCATGGGCAGGTCTCCACTAATATATAGCATATATATTTTTATATCTACATGTCTCTCTCTCTCTTTCTCTCCCTCTCTCCCTCCTTCCCTCCCTCTTTCTCTTTCTCCCTCTTTCTCTCCCAGTCTCTGCCTCCCTCCCTCCCTCCCTCCCTCCCTCCTTCCCTCCCTCCCTCCTTCCTCTTCTCTCTCCCCTCCCTCTTCCACTGCACTTTTGGTTGTAAGCCTTTAGCCTTACATATTTCTGTAAGGCTAAGAATCATATTTCTAATCTTCTCCTTGTTTTTGAACCAAGGGTTCACGTAGCCCATGCTAACTTCCAACTCCCTTTGATCCTCCTGTCTCCAAATTCTCTACTACACCCAGTCTTTTGCAGTGTGGAAGATCCAACCCCAGGTTTTATACATTTGAGAAAAGTACCCTACCACTGGCCACATTACCAGTCCTAGGGTAATGAAATGCTCATTGTCTTAGCATTGCACCTAAGAACATGTGCTTCACCACCTTGCCTAATTAAAATGTCCTTTTGAGACTTGCTTACTAGAGTATGGTGCTTCCTGCACTAAATTTCTAAGGGCTTTTTTTTTTCTTTTCTCAAACCTGTCCACATTAGCAAGCCCTTCTATTAGGTGATTTTATCAGCCTGTGAGCACTCATTGTCTCCTGATTATTACTACACAGAGATTTCAGAAGGCACATTCTGAACACCCTTTTGGATGTTTGTTCCACGTGACGAAGTCATTGATGATGCTTGCCACCTAATAATCTTGCCACACTTCTTGTTAGAGATTTTTGGGCAATATCCTTTTTGTACAACGTTTTTAGCCTTTGTGACTCACCCGATCAAAGGCTGCTCCCTAGCAAGGACTCACTAGATACCATACACGGAGTCACCATGTGTGCTCCCCTTCCCAAACTGCCTCCGTTTTGGTCACCCAAGCCTCACAAGGGGCTATGCAGGGCCATCTCAAGAGAGTGGAGTTAGAGTGCAGTGGTTTAAAGGGTTAAAGGAAGATAATGGAATAGGAATGGTTAAATAAAGTGGGAGCCAGTAGGGCAGGGTACATGAGGGCATATGGAGAGGGTTAACTTACCGTAAAGGCATTTTGAAAAGCCAGATGAAAGTCTACTACTATAAAAGCTTCCTAAAATCTATATCATGTGCATATATAAACAGTTTTATTTTTTTTGGTTTTTGTGTTGTTTTTAAGATTTAATTTATTTTATATATGTGAGTACACTGTTGCAGTGTTGAGACACGTCAGCTAAGTTCCTAGTTGCTTCTTAACAATAGCTCTAACTCTTCAGAAACCACGTCTTCTTGGCCCCCAACTTAACACAGGCTTTTCTGGCCAAATTGCAAGTCTTTCTGCTTCAATTTTAGGGTAAACTTGGCTAAAAGTAGCCTGCCTCCCTGTCCTGCAGCCTAAATGCTATTAATTCTGGCAACAGAGAAACCATTCTGTATAAGTTATATGACCTAGGCGTGGTGGCACATAGCTTTAATCCCAGCATTCTGGAACCAGAGGCAGGCAAATCTTTATGAGTTCCAGGTCAGCCAAGCCAACAGGTTCTTACATATTGTATTCTTTCTCTCCTGGAGAGCCAGGGCTAGGTAGAGAAAATATCTAAAAAACAAGACATTACATGAAATTAGATCTTTTTTCTTATAGGAAATCAGCACGAGCACATACTGTATAAAATAGTGGATTTCATTTTTTTTTTAAAGCTCTTTTTTTTAAAGATTTGTTTTATGTAAGTACACTGTCGTCTTAGGACATGCCAGAAGAGGGTATCAGATTCCAGTTCAGATGGTTGTGAGCCACCATGTGGTTGCTAGGAATTGAACTAAGGACCTATGGAAGAGGTCAGTGCTCTTAACCACTTAATATCTCCAGCTTATGGATTTCATTCTTACACTCTTTTTCCATGCATATAGTGTTCTTTGATTGTATTCATCTATTCCTATCCCTACACGTTATCTCCCTTTTATTGCGAGAAATATTAAGAAAGATTAACAGGTACGTTCCTGCGCTTGTGCCTCCAACTCTCTCCCCTGGTGCCTGGCTGGCCATGTGCTTGCTGGCAATGGCCGACCTGTTTTATCTTGTGGAGACTCTCACTCAGAACTCCTCAATCTGCCCCCCCCCCCCCAAGCTCACTAGATTCTTACTGGCGGATCACTACCACACCAACCCCATGCTTCAAATCCCCCACGGCCTTCGTGGTGCACATCTGGCAAACCCATGCTTTGCTGCCATACCTTTCTCTCTTGAACACAGACGAGCCTCCGAGTGAAGGAAAACACAACACCAACTTAGATCGGAAACAATGGTAACTCAATCTCTGGGTGCAACCACTAAAACCTAATCTTGTAAGCCTTATTTAAATCTGATTCCTCCAGTGGTGAATCCTTGTGGATCCACCATGATACTGGGAAACTCTAGCAGCCCCTCTGCTGTCCCAGTCCAAAAAAAAGGTATAAACAGTTTTAAATGGAGTTACCTTATAATAACCGGGCAACAATGCCTCTAACAGAAACTATAGGGAACAAATAAGTACCAGAAATGGGGTACCTCTTGTAGAGTTGTTGATCAATGAGGTCCCATATACTCCCCAAACAATATAGGCTATTGCAGTATTTTTGGTTACTCTCCAGAACTTGATGGTAAGACACTATTGCGAAGACACCACACACTTGAGTCACAGAACACGGAGAGATCAAGTTGGTACTGACCTGTAAGTTTAATACCTACTGTCTAACTTTCCTGGTGCTAGACGTCGCTGCACATGCCACCAAAGGAAAAAAAAAAGTAGTCATCGATTTTACCCAGATGTGAACTCTGATAACAAGAAGCCTGGCAGGGCATGACCACAGTATGATAGATGGTGACATAAATACGAGAGTAACCAGTTACTTTCTAATTGAATATATGACTGTTCCAAAAGTTGACATTCATATCTGGCATGATTATCAAAGCTAACAATGCATGGGTTGACAGGTCATAGGCCCTAGTGGAAAAGCTAAACTATTGGTCTGAAAAATAGGTATAGTATAGTCAGGGTTCTCTAGAGTCACAGAACTTATGGAACGCTCTATCTATTAAGGGAATTTATTGTAATGAATGACTTACAGTCTATAGTCCAACTAACTCAACAATGGGCATCTGTGAATGGGAAGTCCAAAAAGCTATTATTTGCTTAGTCCCACGAGGCTAGTTGTTTTAGCTGGTCTTCTGTATAAAAGTAGATTCCAAAAGATGGGATAGCAAGTAAGTGCAAGCAGGGGAAGAAGAATGAATCAGCCTTCTTCCAAAGTCCTTATGTAGGCCTGCAGCAGAAGGTGTGGCTCAAATTAAAGGTGTGTACCAACATGCCTGGATCTGGAACTTGCTTTGTCCTAGGCTGGCCTTAAACTCAGAGATCTGCTAGCCTCTATCTCCTGGAATTAAAGGTATATACTACCTTGCCCGGGCCTAAGCTTTTCATGGTTACTATGCCGCAAGATCTCCATGTCGTGTTCCAGGTCCGAACCCTTTATCTTCTAGCTTCATGATCTGGATCACAGGTGTCCCTGCCATTTCTGGGTTGTAGTTCATTCCACAGGTGTTCAAGCTGACCACCAGGAACAGTCACCACATATAGTATTAAAATGATCACAGTGGCTCATCATCATATCCAGGGATGAGCGTGGCTCTTAATCTTCCTTCGAGAAGTTTCTTCTTGCAGTACATGGCAATTAACCAAAGGCCCACAAGGGGTAAATGTTCAGACATAAGAGCCTGGGAATGTTCAGTCCTTAATGGTTTCTCATGCCCCTCGTATCAAGGTTCAGAATTACGGTGGAAAAGCTGGAGGAAAGATGTAAGGGCCAACAGCAGGAGGAGACTAGAAGGAGTAAGTGTTTTTCAGACATAGCAGATCATTCATACATCTGATCTCACAGTGGTTGTGACAGCATGCCCAAGACCTGTACAAGCTCAAGCCAGATGAAAGCCCAGCATGGAGAGGAGATGTGGACATGAAGTCCGCCCTAGCTAAAGAGCTATCGGCGATTGATAACTGATAGGAGAGAGTTGGTTTTCTTTAAAGGTGAAGCCCTTGGTAGATCACCTATGTTTCAATGGAGGGCTATATATCTAGAGTATTTGGATAGTACAACTGAACTCTATGGGTTTAAAACAGAGAGAGAGAGAGAACATCTAACATTGTGATGTTAAGTGGGTAGAGGAAATGTATTTGGGAGGAATTGGGGGGGATGAATATGATGAAAATATACTCTACAATTCTCAAACTAATTAAAAATTAGAGGCAAATCCATTATTTTTTATTTTTTATTTTTTATTTTTTATTTTTCGAGACAAGGTTTCTCTGTGTAACCCTGGCTGTCCTGGAACTCACTCTGTAGATCAGGCTGGCCTTGAACTCAGAAATCCTCCTGCCTCTGCCTCCCAAGTGCTGGGATTAAAGGCATGCACCACCACTGCCCGGCGGCAAATCCATTTTTTTTTTTTTTTAAAAAAAGATTTATTTTATTTATAGCTGTACAGATGGCCATGAGCTATCATGTGTGTGGCTGCTGGGAATTGAACTCAGGACTTCTGCCTGCCTCACTAGCTCCAGCCCCGCTTGCTCGCTCCTGTGTAATTAACTGTAGCTGTCTTCAGAAGCACCGGAAGAGGGCGTCAGATCTCATGGGTGGTTGTGAGCCACTATGTCGTTGCTGGGATCTGAACTCAGGACCTTCGGAAGAGCAGTCAATGCTCTTACCCGCTGAGCCATCTTGCTAGCCCGGCAAATCCATTTTTAAGAGTACATGTGTTCAGTGACACAGAAAGGGATTTATCAGGACAGATTTCGTTCACATCTGATGCAATATCTGATATTTTGTTCGGCTATCAAGATGCAAAATCTGATGGCATCTGTTGATGGGAATTGAGAACAATCCTAACCTCCACCCCTACTCTCTGAGACAGATAAATCAATGATGAGAAGCTGTCAATTATATATAGTGACATATACTTTATACCATTTTTTTCTTAGTGTGTTTCTCCTTCAACTAACTTTTACACTCTTCGCCTCCCAGCACCTCCTTCACAAGCCCCCTATCAATCCCCTTCTCCTCTGAGAGAGTAGAGCCCCCCCCCCAATATCCTCCCCACCCTGGCATATCAAGTCACTGTAGGACTAGGCACAGCCTCTCCCACTGAGGCCAGATATGACAGTATATTTAGGGGAACAGGATCCAAAGACAGGAGACAGATTCAGGAACAGATCCCATTTCAGTTGTTGGAGGATCTGCATGAAGACCAAACTGCACCTCTGCTCCATATGTGCAGGTGGCTTAAGTTCAGACCCTGCATGCTCTTTGGTTGGTGGCTCAACTAGGTCACTTGACTCTGTTAGTCTCCCTGTGGAGTCCTTATCACTGCCAGGTCTCCCCCAGTCCTTCCCTCAAGTCTTCCATAAGACTCCTTGAGCTCCCTCCAAAGTTTGGGAGTGGGTCTGTGCATTTGTTTCAGTCAAATGCTGGGTAGATCCTCTCAGAGAACAGTTATGCTAGGCTCTTGTCTGCAAGCATAATAGAGTATCATTAATAGTATCAGGGGTTGGTTCTTGCCTATGGGATGAGCTGGTCATTGGATGGTCATTCCTACAGTCTCTGCTCCATCATTGTCCCTGTTCTTGTAGGTAGGACAAATTTTGGGTTGAAGGTTTTTGGGTGGGTTGGTGTCTTTATCACTCCACTGGGAGTCTTGCCAGGATACAGGAGGTGGCCACTTCAGAATCTACATCACCCACTGCTAGGAGTCTCAGCTAGGGTCATCCTCATAGCTTCCCTGTAGAACGCTCCATCCAGCCATCTCTGTCATGTTCTAGAGATTTTTCCTTCCCCAATATGCCAATTTTCACTCAGTCTTGGCCCTCTCTTCCTGGCTCTCCCTATCCCTGATCCCTGCCCCCAATTCCCTTCTCCACCCCCTCCCTCCCAGTTCCTTCCTTCCCTCTGTCCACCACCAAGGACTATTTTATCTCCCCTTCTGAGTGAGTTTCAAGCAGCCTCCATTGGACCCTCCTTGCAATTTAGCATTTTTGGATTCTGGATCTTAGTGTGGTAGCCCTATACTTTTTGACTAGTATCCACTTATAAAAGAGTATATACCATGCATGTCTTTTTGGGAATGGGTTACCTCACACAGGATGATATTTTTTAGTTCCATCCATTTGCCCACACATTTCATGATGTCCTTGTTTTTAATAGCTGAATAGTATTCTATTGTATAGATGTACCACATTCTCTTTATCCATTCTTCCATCGAGGGAGATCTGGGTTGTTTCCAGTTTCTGGTTATTATGAAAAAAGCTGCTATGAATATATCTTTATATCTAATTAGAGCATGATATCTAAAATTTCTGAAAATCAAATAGAACCTTCAGAAAATTCTGCTATCTTCTGGGCAGAAGTGGGAGAGCATAGCAATGAATCAGAAGGTTGAGTGTGGATCCCCCCTCCTCATTTTTATATTTCCTTTGTTGGTTTGCCCAGTAGTGTGTACTGTATATTTTAAAAAACTAAGGAAACACAAGCCCTACTGTATTCATGGCTTTGAAAATAATGGTACATAATAGCTCACTTCAGAATACATACTTCAGGCTGGAGAGATCTCAGCAGTTAAGAGCACCGACTGCTCTTCCAGAAGTCCTGAGTTCAATTCCCAGCAACCACATGGTAGCTCACAACCATCTGTAATGGGATCTGATGCCCTCTTCTGGCGAGTCTGAAGAGAGCAGCAGTGTACTCATATAGACAAAATGAATAAATAAATCTTAAAAAAAGAGAGAGAGAGAGAGAGAAAGAAGACAGACCTCATACTTCCCAGGCATTACTGTTTTGCTCTCATTTCCCTAGTCTTAGCAAGAACAAAGACTTTTCATCCATAGACTTTGCCTGACTTTTTCTGTTTCACTGACAAAAGCAACATAAAATGTCCTACGGAAGAGCCAGTCCAAGTGCAATTTGGATTTGGTATTTCTATGAACATTTTCTGTTAGGGGAAAAGTTTTTAATTTACAAATGGAGAGAATGTGGACCTATGGTGTTTTAACAACAACCACCCCCCAAGAGAAAAATAAAAACCCCTTTCTGAAACTATGAAGTATGCTGATCCCTCAGTACACTTTGCTACCCAGGTAGCCCTGAAGAAGAATATGAAAGGCAAGTGTTATGACATCACATTTAATTTTTCATTCCATCTATAGGTTCATTGCCCTACAAAAATTAAAAAAAAAAGAAGTATATTAGTTGGAAGGGAAGGGCCCACTTTTCCTTACACATTTCCTAATCTGCCTCTCTAGAAGGCAGTTATTTATAGTGTTCATGAATGCACACAAATATATATGTATACCACAATACACATATATACTTATACATACACACATATATATGATATATGATATATGATATATATATCAGTATGACGTACATATATGCACTGACTTAGATTACCATGGCCAAATGTACAAATCTGCCTCTTTTTCACTCTCTTCAATTGTCCTTAGGTCCTGAGAATCAGCAGCTTTGGAGCTGGAATAGTGTCAAGCTTCCTTTGTTGTGAGTACAGCCCAGAGCATGAGGGCTGAAAACATGGTGTTAGCAATGACATCATCTTCTCCCTCCCAATATCTGCTGAGAAGGAGACAGAATCAACCAGACCCAGTGCACACTGGAGTGTTGAGCCAATCAGAACTACCTCTCAGGGTTGCCTGATGGAGCTCCTGCAAGCGCATTCCTTAAGATCTGGGGGCTGGATTCACACCCCTGAAAGCCTATCTCCTCAAACAGTTGAAGTGATTGTGTTCTCGCTAAGTCCTCAGCGTCATTAGAGACAGACTAGATTTCCTTAAAATACACTCTGATAAGATGGTTACACTATAACTATGATGTCTCAAGAACTCATTTTCTTCTCTTTCCTTCTGTTTTTCTTTCTTTCTTTCTCGATGATAAAGAAAGATTTTGCTGTTTCCCAAGCTGGTCTCCAAATACTTCCCACGTTGAGCTCCTAAGTACTTTAGACAACAACACACCCCTGTGTGCCCTGCTCCAAGATAGTTTTTTTTTTTTTAAAGCTATCTTTATTTTGTATAACTTATTTATAGATTTTATTTTGTACACATTGGTGTTTTGATCTCATGTCTGTGTGTGTGTGTGTGTGTGTGTGTGTGTTCCCTGGAACAGGAGTTAAAGACAGTTGTGAGGTGCCATGTGGACACTGAGAATTGAACCTAGGTCCTCTGGAAAAACAGTCAGGGATCTTCTTAACTGCTGAGCCATCATCTCTCCAGCTCTCTAGTCTAGTTTTTATGAAGGTAGTCATGTACAGGGGTAAACTGTTTACGTTGAAAAATTACAACTAAAGCTAAGTTACTTCTTCCAGCTTTTCAATTGCATGAAACCTGCCCACTGAGCCAAGAGGCTGGACCAGAGTTAATGCTTCCAGTTCTTTCCCAATACTTCAAAAACAACACAGCCTTCGCTAGACTTTCTTGACTTTCTGCATTTACTATTTGTTCACTATTGCTTATTATAAAACTAAGAAAACTCAAGAAACTAAGCAAACCCTTTCTGTGTTCCCACAGACCCAATTCATTTGACAGTTTTGGTTAGGTTGCGATGTAACGTTTACCCTGCTGTTGCTGTCATTCCTATCAGAGCTGAGTCACACAGGGGTTGCACAATGGTTTTCTGTGGCTCTTCCACATATGCTTATGGTCAGACTTTGTGTGTTAGTCTTCTCCGTCAAGGCTTCAAATCCAGACGCTTCCCTGTTTGCCAAGGCTAACAGAGATCTTGACTTTGATACCCTTTCAATAGAAACTGTATTTTGAAACTTGACCTTCTCCAACTCAGAACCTGTAGTGGATACTCTCTCTTGGGCAGAGTGGGGCAGTGGCAGCTCTCTGTAGCTCCTGTTCAGAGAGTTTCCTGTCATATGGAAGGAAACCAAGAGGTGCTCTGTAGTGTACTGTGTTGTTGAGCTGTGGTTTCCAGGTCTTGGGTAATATTAAATACACTGACAACTTAAAACCATTTTAAATGTATGACTTGTTTGTTGAGTGCATAGTCCAACATAAACACGTGTAGCCTATTTGTATAGTAAGCAACAGGCATGTGCTTGCTTGGCCCAGTCACTTTGGACATTTGTCCTTACAATATGCCATTGCCGGAACTTGTAGTAGAGACACCTGAATCAGAAAGAGGGATTTAGACGAGGGGCTGATCTTTCAAAGGCATGTCTCCAATTGCAAAAATCTCTCTACTAGGTGTGCTTCTTTTATTAGTCATTGATCTGTTGTTGTGAAGAGACACCATGACCAAGGTAGCTCTTATAAAAGAAAGCATTTGGATGGGGACTTGCTTACAGTTCCAGGGGGCTTCGTCCATTAGCATCATGGCAGGAAGTGTGCTAGCAGGTAGGCATGGTGTTGGAGAAGTAGCTGAGAGCTACACCTTGAGCCATAGGTGGAGACAGTGGCACTGGGACTAACATGGGCCTTTGAAACCTCTTATACCCTGTTAAGCAAGCATTGTAAATGAGCCTATGGGAGGCCAGTCTCATGTAAGCTACCATATTTCCTTTAGGTCTCATCATCTCCTATGAGAATCATGTGGTGATGATTATGCCTTTAGGGGCTCTAGGGGACATTCTGGATTCAAACTGCAGCAGACACCAGAGAATGAGAAATGTGCTCTTGGAAGGAATACTCTGAAAAGACCTAAAATATCCAAATCAGTTCTTGCTCCACTCTTGGAGGCAAAAGGAAAAAATAAAAAAATAAAAGACTGGGACTCTAGCAAAATCTGAAGTTGTTTTGTTTTGGGGAGCTAGACACTTGTGTGAGGGAACTGGTGTCTGAAGCTTACTTTTTGACGTTTCAGAGGGAGCTGGGGAGATGGCTCTGTGGGTAACGTGCTTACCACTCATGTATGAGGATTGGAGTTTAGATTCGAAGCAATCAAGTAAATGCCAGGCAGGCACGGCATCCTGAGTACAATTCCAGCAGTGTGGAACATGCTGTCTAGTTAGATTAGCTGAAAGGGCAGGCTTTGGGTTCAAGTGAGAGATCCTGTCTCGATATATAAGATGAGGAGAGAACAAGGATGGTATCTAACGTTAAACTCTAGCTTCTACATACATGTCAACACAGGTTCTCTGCACACATGGACATAAGTGAGCGCATGGGATTTTGTGGGAAGTAATCTTTAACCACGTCCTCCGTTCCTTTTGTGTTTGTGAGATTATAACTTAACACAAATTTTCTTACTAAAATAAGTTTCAGGGAAGTACAAAAAGAAACGTGTTTCTTTTTATCTGCTGCAATTATTTGTCCTTCTTACTAAAGATGAACTTTCTCTGAGTAAGTAGGTAACGGCTGGAGACTCGAAGCCGGCACTAAAATGCCTTATGTTAGAAAGGAAAAATAAAGAGAAGTTGTGAAGAGAAGAAGCGAGGCACAGTTTTGTTGCTCAGTGATGCTTTTCATTTTTTTTCCCTTTTGAGCTTTTTGTGTAATCAGAGGTCAAATTCAGAGCCTCACACCTGAATTTTTAAAGCTAAAGTTTTAAGCTGACTTATCTTTCCCTCCTTGAGTGGCTTTTTATCCATATTCAGCTGTTTTGTGGTTAGAATTGATACTGTGCTCAGCACTTTGGAAGCAGAAAGATTATGAATTTGAGGCTAGCATGAATTTTTATATTGCTACTTGGGGGAAAGGGAAATAAAGTAGGCAAGAGAAGAGGCTCTATCTGTTAGAATATCTATTCCACAGATGGAAACAGCCTCCTCGCTTATAGTTTTTCCTAGTCATCCATCTATCTATCTATCTATCTATCTATCTATCTATCTATCTATCTATCTATCTATTTTTCTATCTACCATCTCTCACTCTTCATCCATCCACCTATCCATTTCATCTATCTATGTAATCTTTTACATTTTTTCATTTCTTCTTTTATTTATTTTTTGCGTGGGTGTTTGTGTGTCAAGGATCAATCCTGCTAGCTAGGTAGATTACTCCAATCACCAAGCTCTGGGTTCAAGTGAGAAACTCTGCCTCATTATATAAGGTGGAGAAAAATCAAGGAAGACCCTGGATATCAACTTCTGGCTTCCACATGCACCTGTGTGTGTTTGTGTGCGGGTGTGGGGTGTGGGGTGGGGCGTAGGGTGTGGTTCTCTCCTCTCATGTGTCCCAGGGATTGAATTGAGGTCAGGCTTGGTGATAAGTGCCTTCACTTGCTGAGTCTCCCTCTCTCTCCTCCTTCCTCTTCCTCTCTCTCCCTCTCCCTCCCTCTCTCTCCCTCCCTCTCCCCCCCCCGTCTCCCCCCTTTCTCCCTCCTCTTTTCCCTTCCCCCTCTGACTCTGTCTTTCTCTGTCTCATTCTCTTTGTCTCTGTCTGTCTGTCTGTCTGTCTGAATGCTACTTTAATTTGCCTCTGAGTGTTCTTAAAATTACTACAAAAAGAGAAGCCTGATTTGGCATAGGATTCTCGGTTTTGGAAGCGGAAGAAAAAAATCTAACAATATTTTAGGAAACTATGAAGTTTCACTAGAATAAAATGGTTTTTAGTAGCATTAAGCTCAGTCACTTCACAAGTAACAGATCACTGTGTTTTCACAGCCCACGTTGTGTTGATTTTCCTTAAGCTCCTTCCTGCCCCGCCTTGCCCTTCTAGTCCCAGTGGTCCCCTCAGAATGCTTCACTAATTTTCACCCTTCATTTTTGTCTTTGAGCAAAAGGCCATCACATCAATTTCCAAAAGGCTTAGCAGTTTCACTAGGCATTATTTTGGAAGCTCATTGGGCAACGTGGCTTATTTCCCCTTTTTGAGAGAAAACAGCAACATCTGTTGGCCGCCAAGGGAACTGCCCGTTCACAGGAGGTTGCAAAGTGTACCTCATTGGGTTCAGTGAAGACGGACATCTCTCTGTGAGGCACAGTTTTCAGTGGTTGTGGTCCAAAGCCCACATGAAAACATTCAAGAGTCAGGAAGTGATGATTAGCGGTTCTAATCTCATTCTGATGTTTGACAGGTGTCTGCCTGATTCTGTGATGGCTTTAAAATGATCAAAAGTTCTTTGACAAGCTTTCCTTAGAAATTTAGCATTAGAGTCTATCCATTCTCCTTCGGTGCGGCCCTAACCCTGAGCAGCATCTCAGGAAGGTAATCTGCCGGCAAGGCTGGGGTGCTTCTTTCAAGGGTGAGTCCTAGAAAGCCAGACAGCCATTTTCTTTCTTCTCTGGAAGCTGCTATGGCTAAGAACCTGCAAGTCCTTTTCTAGAGACGTCCATGTGATGAGTGATCCAATCTACCTTACATCTAGTAGATATCTGAGGTACCAATGGGATTGAGTTATCTTTAGAAGAGTAGCTCAGTCTTGTGGAAATCTTATCTATGTTCTCAGTCAATCATAACTGTATCCACATCAGAGATCCAAGGTATTCAGCTGAAATCCTTCCAGAGTCCATACTGACAAACACCATCATATAATATATTTATTAAGTATAATTAACAGAGCCAGTAAGATATGATGAAAGGTAAAGTACTTCCCCATTTATGCATATAATGTTTTAAAAGAGGTATTGGATGGTTGGAACTTAAATACACTTTAAATTTTTCAAACCAAAGTTCTTAGCAAATAAAATTTTGGGTATTTGGGAATCAAGGAGGACTATGGTGTGAGATTCCAAGATAGTGTGCTGTGCAGAAAGTGTGTCATGTACAAAGTTTGGGAACCACATGTAAGCAGATTAAGCATGGCTTTTCTTTAAAAGATTTTAGGCATACATAATGATTGTTTTTGGATTTGAAAAATTTTTTACTTTTAATTCTTGACATGTGCATTTTTCATGTCATTGGGAATATGAAAACAGAAAAAGTTCCTTTCAGAATTAAAATTCCAAGAAAGTGATTATCTGAGTATAAATAGGTGAGAGTTAAATAAACAGGGAGGGAGTTGTTTTTCCTTATTGATTTAGGATACGTAAGGGCTAATATAATGAGAATATGTTAATTTGCCCATACAAAGAATGGAAACAACAGGTTACTGGTATTCTAAGTCAATATATATATATATATATATATATATATGCGGTTCACTACAGCAGGCTGTTTATTGCAAACAGAAGAGGCAAAGCACCCCCTAGTGGCAGTTGTTGAAGTAACGGTCCAACTGCAGGAGAAGGATTACAAACTTTTGGAGACAGTATTTAAATGGGGGCCTATCATTCCTTAATTCAATAAAGTGCACTCTTAATGATCGCTCTAGATTGTAGTTGGTTTGACACAATAAGTCAGTGTTTTCTAAAAGCTGATTCAGCAACATTGGGTAGTTTTGTTTTATGTAAGAAAAACCCTTTTCAGGTGGGCACATCAGAAAAACATGTGTAGAGTTTTCTCAAAGCAGGTCACATCAGAATGACACAAGAAGTAAGCGAAGCTCAGTACAAAGGACCCTTATTATATATTGAAGTACAGCATCTTCCAACTTTCTTGTCGAAACAACAAAACAAAACAATAAAACAAAACAAAACAAAACAAAACACTCTGTGCTGTAATCCAAGATCCCTTGTTGGTGTGAGAAGAGGCAGAGAGGGAATTAGGAAGATAAGGAAGTAGTCATGATCCTGAGGCTGGTGTGAGGTGCGGCCCAGGTGCAGTGTGGTCTGGGTAGAGTCCTTCCTCCGCTCCCAGGGGACCAGAGCAGGCAGAGGATGCAAGCGAAACCTATCAGGAGATTGCTAAAGCCTATGGCTGTTCTGACTTTCCCTAGTCTGGAAAGGCTTTAATAAACTGTTTGGACTAAACATGAAATGCTGCAGCAAAAAGGATCATAATCAGGCTTTGCGAATCTGATAGTTACTCTTTGCACTGCAAGACTGAGAGTCTTCTCCGGTTTGTCTCTGAGGACTGGTACGCCAACACAATGCAGTGAGTCTTTTTTCTCTTTCTTTCTT
>JADRCD010231371.1:6725-36996 GCA_019843815.1 Montemys delectorum
CACCACTGAGCTACAGCTAGAGCCACAGCCACAGCTACAGCCACAGCTACAGCTACAGCCACAGTTACAGCTACAGCTACAGCTACAGCCACAGCTACAGCCACAGCTACAGCCACAGCTACAGCTACAGCCACAGCCACAGCTACAGCCACAGCTACAGCTACAGCTACAGCTACAGCCACAGCTACAGCTACAGCTACAGGCACACCTACAGCCACAGCTACAGCCACAGCTACAGCTACAGGCACAGCTACAGCCACAGCTACAGCCACAGCTACAGCTACAGCCACAGCTACAGCCACAGCCACAGCTACAGGCACACCTACAGCCATAGCTACAGCCATAGTTACAGCCACAGCTACAGCCACAGCCACAGCTACAGCCACAGCTACAGCTACAGCTACAGCCACAGCTACAACCCAAACACCAGGAGGAATTTTCCCTTTGCTATTGAACTATGCTGTACATTAAAAAAATACAATTTTACCCTTTTAAAACACTGGTAGTTTCCAGAAAATCTTTTCTCTCATTTGAACGTAAAACAGTCAATGTTAAACCTGTTTGGAAAAAAGAGGAGTTTTCTTTCAACAAGATTCTTCTTTTTGAGTTTTGTTTATAATTTTTTCCAGTGTCACTCTCATTAAAATGAACTAAAAAATCCTTAAACAAGGAAATTTCTTGAAATATGATTTTCCATGTTATATTTATAAGTCTACTTATCAGAAAGCTTAAAACACGAGCAATATTTCTGGTGTATATATATAGAGATCATAACAATCTAAATTTTTTATGCCACACAAAAGTGGTCAAACACTTAATTTTAAAATAGCCATATTAAATACTCATTACTTGTGCATTTAATCTTGTTTTGCCCCAAATCATAGTAGATTCTTATCTTTTTCTCTAGTTAAAATGTGAGTACATAACAAAATCAGCAAGGGAGTGTATTTCAATGTGATATGAATGTGTGTGTGTGCATTTGTCTACTGACTGTTTAAGAAACAGAAGACCTACTGGGAAACAGCCATTCAGGATTTTTAATTTTAATTTAAATTTCTTACTAGTGTTTATAAACAAAATATAAATTTCAAACACTGTATTCTTACAGCCATCAGCTTATTTCTGGATGACATAAGTAATTAAAGGACAATTAAACCAAGTCTAAATTAATTCTGTATTCTATTAGTGCACTTCAATCAATTGTAAAGTTCACAAAGTTGTTATACAATAACGGCATAGTAATGGTTAACCATTATGTGTAATATTTCTCGATGACACATAGTTTTAGTAACAATGAGGATGAGTACTATTTCCTAATATAGTTCATAAGGTGACCCATATCATCTAAAGTCTAAGTATATATTATCTCTGGTCCTAAAGACAAATTAGGGACATGGTGAGGGCTTTACTAGATCTCTAAACATGTGGAAGATGAAACCAGATTCTTCCCTCTATCACTAGACACACACACACACACACACACACCCCTAACTAGCTCCTGGCTGAGGACAGGTGTCAGTCTGAAGAATTAAAAACATTTCCAGTTTGTATATTCAAGCTTTTGTGTCAGCAGGCAGTGCTGAAATGAAGACAAGTACCAAAGCAACTGAATGTTCAGCCTGAAACCCAGGTAAGAGCTGCAACTGTCAATCACCTTAAATGATGTCAAAGGAGGACGTGCTCCATTACGCAGGTCTGGGTGTTCTCCCTGTGGAGCAGAGCATCTCTTCAACTCCACATAACATGCTAATATTATGCAGCCCTTTCTTGATTTAGTTATTTAGTGTGTGTGGAGGGGTCAGAAGACAACTTTCAGGAGTTGGCTCTCTCATTCCATCAGGTAGGTAGGAGTAAGTTCACACACACGCATATATACACACACACATAGGGAAAGAAAAATAATGTGCTTCTATATGAGAGGGCTACAGAGGAAACAAAGACTTGTGGGAGAAAGTGACATTGCAGTTATATTGTGAGGGAGACGGCACGCAAGCAGTGGTTTCCAAAGCTCAAAGTAGAAAGGGCCGACAGAGGCAGCGTTAATGAGCAGAGCTCAAGTACACACTGACTTGAGAAAACTGGGTTAGATTCCATCTCCTCAGTTACTACTTATAAGACCTACTATGCTATGTCTTTATGAATTTTTTCTTTGTTTATAAAACTGAATTGTAAGCAGGCAGTACTAATGCAGCAAATAGGGAGTAATTTAAAAATATCTTAATAAAATTACATTCTTAATAAAGATACATATAAGTACATTATAGACATAGTGTAGAATTGTAGTCTACATTGATTTAAAGATTGTCAGTTAAATCCTGATGAATGTTTGAGCAGTCAAACCATTAGAGAAGCCCCACTGAGTCCTAGATTTTGAGAAGACAAATATATAGTATTTTAATGTCAATGCCAGCCAGACAAATACATTTTTATAACTTCAAATATTTACTAAATGAAGGACAAGATAAGTGCCCCTACCTTCTATTTTCTTGAGGGTTTTAATAAGCAAATGCTTTTCTCCACCTGAGTCCATTCTTATTATAATCAGTGCCTAATCAAAAACAAGAATTCCACATGGTTGCTGAACAATCATTCTCTTCTGTATTTTTTATGGTGCTGAAGATTAAACCTAGGACCTCACACATGCAGGCAAGTGCTCTAGACTGAAGTATGCCCCCAGCTGGATTATTCTTTTCCACGGTTTTGCTACAGTGATAAAACTAGCAAATTTAACTGGTCAGATAAACGTAACATCAAGGAGAATAGAGTTGCCAGGTGTGGTAGCTTGTGGTCCCAGCCATCAGGAGGCCTGGGCAGGGTAGCCTGAGATCCCAGCCATCAGGAGGCCTGGGCAGGGTAGCCTGTGGTCTCAGCCATCAGGAGGCCTGGGCAGGGTAGCCTGAGATCCCAGCCATCAGGAGGCCTGGGCAGGAGTACCTGAAGGTCATGGCCAGCTTCTGCTGCACAGAGAACCAACCCAGTCTTAAAAACAAAAAGGGAGCACACAGGTTACACAGTAAATAATCCTGTTCTAAATTCTCATACCACCAGACATCAGCGAGGGAAGGGTTCTGGGCAGAGCCTAGCATCTGTCTACAAGGCCTGCACACAGATTGTCTGGCCTGCTTCATCACTGTTAACTTCGACCGCACGCCTGACAGCACTGGACACAGGAGCAGCGTGTATCTCCTGCTTATCATGCGGTTTCTTTCCAGAGGGGAGCAGTGAGTTAGGTTTAACGGTAAACTTGTCATTTACTAATTTAACTTAAAGACTTTTAAAGCCATTCAAGAGACTCTAAAGTTGAGGATAAAGGAGCAACACAGTGGGAAATGGAAAAAATTCATATAAATTTATATTCAGAATCAATATGACCACGTGTAATGTTTTCCTGCTAGATTAGGTTTGAAGAGGCATTTTGCCTTAAAAGTTCATTAATTCAGTTTTCATTTAATTGGTGGAGGATGGGTGAGAAAATAATTTCTAATATAAGCCAAGCCATAAAGTGTTTTTTACAGTATCATGTCAGATGAGATTCTGGCTCACTACACAAAAGTAAATTTTGACAGTTATGTTAAATATAAATCTCTACAATCCAAGACAACAGTTTACAACAGAAATCGAAGCATTTAAATTTGAAGGCAGGTGAATAATGCCCCCTTTTTCTGGGTCTGAGACTACTGTTATCTTACTTAAGGAGATAACTATCAAAGGCCAAACCTAGCCTATTTTGTAACCTCAAAGTTAAATACATCAAATCATGTTACACCCCCTTCTTTACAGTAGTTACATTATTGCTTTAGCCCAATACTCAACCTTCATTTGTTGTTGACTCCGTAGCCTACTTAGTAACTGACATTGCAGTTCTTGAATCTTATAGCTGGTTTTAGGCCTTTTTTCCTTAATAAACTGTAAAATTTTCAGCTGTCTCCAAATGTTATCCAAGCAGGAGTCTAACACACTTTTGTAGATATCTTTTGCATTTGACAAATATCCTGTTAAAGGAAAATTAGGGAAAATGTTGTCTTTTAATGTTTCTGATTATAACTCCGTGGCAAAAATCACTAAAAAAAACAAAAACAAAACAAAAAAACCAAAAAACTTTTTGTGTCCTGTTTTAGAGACAGGGTCTCACTCACTATGTAGCTCTGGCTGTCCTGGAACTCCCTATGCAGACCAAGCTAGCCTGGAACTCATGAAGATCTTCCTGCCTTTGTCTCTGCCTACTGAGTGCTGGCATTAAACACATGTGCCATCATCCCTGGCTAGAAAGAAATCTTAAGTGAAGTTAGTAAGTCTGGAGAGATAGCTCAGTGGTTAAAAGCACTGGCTGCTTTAGTCAGAGGACTGGGTTTTCAGCACCCACATGATAGATAACAATGGCCTGTAACTTTAGTTCCAGAGGATCTGCTGCCCTCTTCTGCTCTCTACAGGCATTGCAAAACACCCAAACAGAAAATAAGAATAAACAAAATGGAAACAAAAACAGTTAACATTTCACTTGGTCCTATTCTGATTTTAATAAAATATATTGATGCTTTAATTTAAATTTATATCTAATGCATAAATACTATTGCAAACTGTACATGTTTACAGAATACTATGTAATAGTTTGATATATGTACATGCTGGGTAATACTATTTTATTTCTTTTTCTTTTTCTTTCTGAGATAGGGTCTCACTGTATAGCCTTGGCTGACTTGGAATTTGTAGACCAGGCTGGCCTTGAACTTACAGAGATCCACCTGCCTTTGCATCCCAAGTGCTCAGATTAACCAGTAAAATGTTTAAATCAGGCTAAACATATCTTCCTCCTCAAACACGTCTTTAAAATCAGGTGAAGTTAAAAAAACCAATACCATATGTGCCTTTTAAAGCTATATAACATTAATCTATTTGTGCATTCCTGTATACTTTGATTATATCCTATTCTTTCCTGCTTCCTGCTTCCTGAATATTAAATTCACTCTTCCGGTAAATCTCAGAATCTACACTTCCATGGAAATCCTTTTGAAACATTGTCTTACTGAAAATTTCTTAGTATTTAGTTTACATTAACTTTGTACCTGAAATTTTTCTTATATAATGTATGTGACATGATATATTCATTAGAATATAAACTCAGGGTAAAAATGGCATTTACTCATAATTGATGTGTGCATCTGTTCAAACCTTGGGGTCTAAATCATGCACATGAGATAGGGTCTTCCTATGTTCTACAGGATGCTATCAAACTCCAGAGGCCCTGTCAGCCTCCCCATGAGCCGGTGCTACGAGCCTACACAACCATGCCTGATCACTAAGGGCAACTTACACATGAAAGATCCCAAATCCTGCCCTTGAAGGGTCAGCGTTAGTAACTCTAGGTGAGTCTTTGCAGCAGAGCACCGGTGGCTTCTGCGAATCAGGTGTTGAACATTTTTGGGTACTTAGTGGGTGCTGACTTAGGATGTCTGCTTCACTCTACAAGCTCTCCATGCACGTGCACATAAGGTTAAGTCTTACGTCGGTGCTGCTAGGCTGACAGGAAGCTTAGAGACTGACTTACATTTTACCTCCAAAGGTTTTCAGACCTGATTATCAATACTGTTGTTGGACTTTTAACTTTCTAAAAAGATTTATTGTAGGCCAGCCATGGAAGCACACACCTTTAATCCTATCACTGCAGAGGTAGACGGAACTCTGAGTTTAAGGCCAATCTAGTCTACACAGTGAGTTCCAGGACAGCCAAGGGTACACAGAGAAACTCTGACTCACCCCGCAAAATCATTGTATTTTTACTTACCTGTAGGTATGTGTATGTGGGGGGAGGGGGTTAAGTTCACATAAGTGCAGGTGCTGTGGAGGTCAGAGGCAACAATTACATGGAGCAGCAGCTCAGCATGGGTGCTGGGAACTGAGCTGGGGCCCACTATAAGAGCAGATGTACTCTTAACCACTGAGCCATCTCTCCAGCCCCAGAATTCACTTTAAAAGCCAATCTCGTCTTCTCAATGGCTCCCTATCCCTGTGCAAAACTATCGTGCTCCACTACTGTGTGTAACAATAGCTACTTCTTACTTAGTAAGGCAAAGGTCCAAGCACGCACCAAGGGCCTAAAATGTATATGGCAAAATGTCAAATCTCTTGGCAAATGTCAAATCTCTTGAGTTTGATCCCTAGCATTGAAATACATATAATATATACTATATATGTATATATTCTATTAATAATTTTAACAAAATGTATATTGACCAGTGTCAATAGGAGAGAAAGCTACATAATTTTTCAAGAAGTGATATCGTTTTCAGAACAGTAAGTTATTTCAGATGAAATATTCAACAAGAGGAAAGCAAGAAACAAAAAATTTTCCACCAACCTAATGCGGTACCCAAGTTGCATGTTAAAAGGACGTCTCTAATTGTCACCAGGAGATGTAGGAGAGCAGCATGCTTGAAAGTCATTTGTCTGTCACCACTTTTATCTATATAAGCAAAAAGATAGTTAAGACATTAGTTTTAGAATATGTATCGGACTTGATTAACAGTGACAGCTAATATGTGTTAGCAAGTGCTTAGGATTGCTAGGCTGTGTATAAGCAGGTTAACTCATGGACTCTGTAGTCCTCTCAGGATTACTGTGATCCTCATTTACAGATGAGGTCTCAGCCTTTGTGAGGATAAGTGATGCTCAAGATCGCCCTAAACGCTGACAACTAACCAGAGCTCATCCCCGAGTGGTAAAGACTATTACATTATGTTTACTTTTATTTAAAAAAAAAAAAGCAGCTCTAACCAAAAAGAAAATTAAATTTGTAACTTGTCTATTGTTTAAAATAGACGTAGAGACTTGTGAATGAAGAAATACTTTGAAATGGAGACAGTCATCTGAAAATGTTAGCTCAGAGATAAGACTCACGAGGCACAAGCCAATTGCCTCGTCAATATGCTCTACACACTTCCTGGAGATGAATGCTTGGATTTCTCTGCATGTGCAAGTGTGAGATGAGGAATGGAAGGCATGCATGTGCCATACAAGTGTGTGAGGTCAGAAGACAACCTGCAAGACTCTGTCTCCTGCAAGTGGGTTCTAGGAATCCAACTCAGGTCATCAGGCTTGGCAGCAAGTGCCTTTATCTGCAAAGCCATCTTGCTGGTCCTATTTTACTTTATTTTTGTTGCAGGGTCTCATTACGTAGCTCTGGATGGCCTCAAATTCAGAAATCCACATCTCTCTGCTTCCTGAGTTGCATGATTCAAGGCATGAAGCATCATGTCCAGCAAAGATTTGTTTATTTTTATTTAAGTGTATGTGTGTCTGCATGAGTTTATGTATGCCATGTGTAGGCAGAGGCCAGACGAAGGTTGCAGGTCACCTAGAACCTAAAGTTAAAGGCACTATGAGCCGTCATGTAATAACTGAACAGGTCCTCTGTAAGAGAAGCAAACTCTTTGGGTTTTTTGGTTTTGTTTTTTTTGGGTTTTTATTTTTTTATTTTATTTTATTTTTCTGAGACAGGGTTTTAGTTATTATTAGTGATTAGTGTTGTAAATAAAAGCATCATTCCAAAGTTATAATTTCAGATTTGTTCTTTGTTTTTTGGTTTTTAGAGACAGGGTTTCTCTGTGTAGCCCTGGCTGTCATGGAACTCACTCTGTAGACCAGGCTGGCCTCGAACTCAGAAATCTGCCTGCCTCTGCCTCCCAAGTGCTGGGATTAAAGGTGTGTGCCACCACTACCCAGCGCAAACACTCTTTAAAAACTGAGCTAGCTCTTCAGCCTACCTATATTATTTTTTTAAAGAACTTGCAGATTTGTTACTATATGTGCAATTTAATGAATTTAGAAAATGGACTTTACTAATAAACTAGGTCCAGATAACATGTAATAAGCACAGTGCTTGTGTCTCTTGCATTGATTCAACTATAAGCACAAAGCAGAGTACATGGACCACTACCTACAACTTAAAAGTGAGTGGTAGCAGACAGACCGGCCAACGGGATCAGATTTCAAAATGTCACTCAACAAAAGGTAAGTGTCCTATTTTTTTCTATTAGTATGTCCTGGCCTGTACTATAGGCAACTACACACCCCAAAGGGCATGCCACGATAAGGACAGAAATAACTCTAAGAGAAGGCCTCAATCTGTGGTCTGAGCAGGGAAGGGGGTCATATGGGTAAGAAAGAGTAGAAAGCCACTGTCTTGCTTTACAATCTTTTTTCTGGGCTGGGCGTTGGTTACTCTCATCATGCACAAGGTGCAGTTCTTGTATTTTTTGTGTGTTTGGTGATATGACTTTACACTAGACATCATCAGTTTTATGTTGTTGGATGCTCAGTATTTTGTGTTTCTATAGATCTTATATTTCATTGTAAGATGCAGTTAAATTCACTAGAAATTATCCTTTAGATCTTTTCATGATTTTGTTTGGGCAGAGCAGGGCCAAGTACTGGTTCCACTGTGAATGGTTATAGGGTTAACTTTGGTTAATGCAGAGCTACTAAATAATACATGTCAGTTAGGAGAGTCACCGAGAATCTTCTGGGCTTGGCCAGATGTGAGTACTACATGCTAAATTCCTAAGGTCAAGGTTTCTTGCAGGTCTGAGGGCTGCATTGCTACAATTGTCTAAAAATGTATGCTTTGTGTATTATGGATTTAATTTGTACTCACCTTGGTGAATAGCATCATTTATTATTTTTTCTTGTTCCTTTAAGAAGAATCTTGTTTGGTCAAAATTGACAGTGGCGAATTTCCAATTAGCGGCAGGGTAAGTACAGAGGCAAGCAAGCTTCTCTAAGATAGGAATCGCTGTGCCTTCTAGGAGACAGTATGCTTGGCATTGGGTATCTGAAAAATAACAGCACTGAAATCGGCGTGTGTGAAAAGGATACTGTGCTGTTTCCCAACTCACATCACTGTGTGTTGCCCAACTCACATCACTGTGCCTGTGGGTGAGGGATGGAGTGACAACTGATAACACATTTCCCAACCATAGAAATCATGGACGAAGAGACTAGAGACAACTGCACAGGAATGCAGGAAAGTGGCTTCAGTTTTAATGAAGGAAGAAGTAAGAACTAGTCGTCTGGAGTAAGGGAAGAGGAGAAAGACAGAAGTACAGTGTACAGGGTTCCAGGTCTGGAAATAACTTAAAAACAGAAATAGATTAAGAAATGTCTGGGTCCCAGCACTTGGGAGGTTGAGGCAAGCAGATCTCTGAGTTCAAGGCCAGCCTGGTCTACAGAGTGAGTTCTAGAGCTACACAGAGAAGCCCTGTCTAGAAAAACAAAAAACAAAACAAAACAAAAAAATTATGAAACAAGTAAAGACAACATGTGAAAGAAGGTATGTTCTGGAAATCTGGGAGAGGCCATCCAAATGATCTTGAAAGCACATGCACACCTGATGCGGGGATCTCAATGACATCATCTGTTCTTTCTCGACATTTTTCCTCTCGAGCTTTATTATTAGAAACAACAGGACTTTCTTCTTGAAGAGTCAAAGAATATTTTTCTTTATCTTGAAATTCTAGCAAAAACATTAAATGGTTCAGAAGAAATGAGACTGCTTTATTTTAACACTGTGTTAAAAATCATTGTTTTAAATCTTTTCATGGAAGTACACTGAGACTGAGTTACATGAATTATCCAGATCAGTGGACTGTGCTGAGAAGCAAGGTGGACGGGAATGGGATAAACTCTGGCGACTGCTCTGAATTCAGCCCTGAAGCAGCCCCAGGTTCCTCATATGTAAAGTACGATTTAGGATGCCTACCTGAACTCCAGGGACCAAACACCAACTCTAGTTCTTAATACGTAAAAGACAGCCTTTAGTCCCAGCACTTGGGAGGCAGAGGCAGGCGGATTTCTGAGTTCGAGGCCAGCCTGGTCTACAGAGTGAGTGGCAGGACAGCCAGGGCTACACAGAGAAAGCCTGTCTTGAAAAACAAACAAACAAACACACAAACAAACAAACAATACGTAAAAGACAACGGCATCGTACATCACCTCTCTGTGGCTTTCCTGAGTTTCTCTTCTGTTTCTAACCTTCCCCTCTACTGTCTCAGGCACCCCAGTTTTACTATTTAGTCTTCAGTTCAGCCATTTTCTACATGAAATCTTATGTAACGGCCCTTCTTACTTCCTTTAACATGCAGCATGGTACCTGATACAGTGTTCAATACATGTTAGGTTTCTTATTCTCTAGATATTATAGAAAGTTCATGTGTGTGCAGGTACAGCTATTTTAACTAACTACTCATGTAATCCACCAATAATATGATTATAAGATACTTTTGAAACTGTGCTGCCAGCCTGTGATACTTTGATGTGAGATTAAAAGTCTGTTAATGGAGTGGGACATGGGTCCTGTGCCTATAATCTCAGCACTTGGGAGGCTAACGCAGGAGGATCACAGAGTCAAGGCCAGCCATGGCTACACAGAAAGATCATATCTTAAATAAAAGAACCTCAAGTATAATGATCGAAAATATACAAAACCAGATTATGTTACAAGTAATACTGCCAATTAATTTTAAGTCCTCTGAATAAGTTCACTCAAGTGAAATTAATTATTGAGATTTTTGAGGACTAAAGTCATAACATTTATCATCCTCAATTAACTGTAAAATAAGAAGTGAAATATTACATTTATTGCTAATAAAGCTAAGTTTGAGAATAGGGCTTGATTTGAGAGACAAGTGGGCTTGCTAACTATCTACCTGAAGGAGGCACCTACCCACCCAGTCCTCGCCTAAGCCAGCCAGGGAGACTCTCACCTCCCCAGGAAAGTCACAACATAGGGCAGGCTGACAATACCGCTTTATCTGGGGATGCTCATTCCCTTAAATGTACACCCATTTTACCCCCAAATATACAACCTAGACACTTGTTTCTACACCGGACCAGGGAAACATAAATACAGGAACAAAGAGGTCAGGAGCATCACACTGACTGGCAAATGCCAGGAACACAGAGGCACTCATTCCCTCTTAATATCAGCACTTTTAAAGGTTTAGTAAGTTAGCTAATTTTTTTAATATGAAAATATTCTTTTTATCTCTTTCACCATTTCCGCTGTGGCTCCTTATTTATGATGCTAAAATGTCCCTTTATAAGCTATTCTCACAAGTAGAACACGCGGAAAAGGGTGCCAGTGTTCACATGGGACTCCTTCTCAACCCAAGTAAGAGTAGACTCTGGAAACAAATCTAAAAATAACAAGTTTGCTTTTCCTCATGTGTGTGTGTGCATATTTGTGTATGTGTGTACGTGCTCTGTATGTGTATGTTGTATGTATGCAAGTGCAGGTATGTATCAGTGTGCATGCGTGCGTGGTGCATGTGGGCGTGGTGCGTGTGTGTGTGTGTAGGTGTGTATGTGTAGAGGAAATCTCTGTTGGTGTTTTTGGTTGCTATTTACTTTTTTTTTTTTTTTTTTAATTTTGAGACTGTCCTGGAGCTTGTTAAGCTGGATAGGCCGGCTGGCCAGCAATCCCAGGCGTACTCCTGTCCCAACCTTGCTAATATTGGGATTACAAGTGCATGCCACCACACCCAGATTTCTTTTAATGTGGTTTCTGGGGGTCCTTGTGCTTTTAAGGCAAGCATTTTACTGACTGACCTATTTCCCAACTCATTCTTCATTCCTTTGTGCAGAGGGTGTGTCTGAATTGTAAGTAAACTATTGGTTAGAGTGATCTCAGAGACATACAGAATTGTCATCTAGCAAGGTGAATTATTACATGGCTACACTATCTCAGAACCAGAAACCATGGTGAATATATAGATGCATAAACAATCACAGAGCTCTAAAATCTCTGAATCCTACTCTGAGTTTTCACCAGGATTGTCATTGTGGAAAATGCCGTGCATTTCAGTATATCTGTAAATGGCTGTCACACCTTTTAGAAAATCGTATATAACTGCCATGACACTGAGAACAAAGTCTTGTCTCCACAGATAGAACATGGCTCTGAAAGACCCAACTATGCTATAAGTAACATTAACACTACTTCTACCAATTTCACCAAGGTAAATTCTGTCAAAATTATTTCAGAATGTAGTGGCACACACCTTTAATCTAAGCACTTGGGAGGCAGGAGAATCTCTAAGTTTGAAGCCAGCCTAGCCTATATAGTGAGTTCCTGGACATCCAAAACTACATAGTGAGACTTGTCTGAAATTTAAAAATTAATCTAATGTTCTATTTTTTTAAACCAGAAGTAAAATGATAAGGCACACTGTACTACTTTTGATGTGGTCAGAAGAGAAAAAAATATAAGAATTACGGCACACATGGAAATTCTTTGATAATATTGTAAAGATTAATAAGCAATTACATGAGAAAATGTCTAAGTACATATTAAAGCATGCTTAAATACTAAGATAAACCCCTAGCTAAGGAACTATTGGTAGCTGACAGTTGCTGGGAGAGGGACTGTCAGTTTCCTCTAAGGGCACAGCCCCTGATAGGTCTAACATGCTCCGATGGCTGGTCGCAATTTAGAGTACATAGGTAGCACTAATGAGATTTGATGAGCTAAAAAAGGGGGGGGGGCGGGTGGATCTGAAGAGATGGCTCAGAGATTAAGAGCACTTACTGCTCTTTCAGAGGACCCAGGTTCAAGCACTCAAATGGCAGCTCAGAACCATCTGTAATTCCAGTTCCAGGGGTTCCAATATCCTCTTCTAGCCTTCATGGTTACCATGCACACACACAGTGCACATGCATACATGCAAGCAAAATATCCATGCACATAAAATAAAATAATCTTTTAAAGAAAGGGTGGATATGGAAGGAGGTGGGGGAGGCGAAATGATAATGTTAAAAAGACAGTGTTTGAAATTCTTGAAGAATACCTTTTTAGGCTTATTTCATTTAGAAGCAAAAATGGATTTTCCAAACAGTAAACAAACTATCCCTAAAGATCAAATTATGTTAACAGGAAATTACAACTAAAGGTATTCATTTAGTATTTTTAAAAAATACTGAGGTAAGATTGTAAGTGAATAAGAAAAAAGCATGAAAGAATGATCAAGTTAGGAATACTAAGCTTATATCCAGAAGGCAAGTTTTATAAGTAATAGCTTTGTTACAAACGAAACTGTATTGTTTAATCTTTGAAAGCATATTTATCTCCATATCTAAATATATATATATCTACATACCTATCTCTATAATAAGTATCAGTGGCATTGTGTAATACAGTGCCAGTCCTAGAGGCTTCATCCTATGCCAGAATCTTACTCAGTTACCCACCATTGTTTTGGTCATGGTCATGGCTTTTGACGTCAACTTCTGAAGGGAAAATCTGGTGTTTACTTCTCAGGATAATAAATTCACTCAAAAGGTCCAAATCATCTCGTTTTTTATCATAAGATGCCTTGATCTGTGAAGAGGAAGCTGATTCAGGAGAGGGCACAGGATCACCAACTCCAACACAGCTGGTCTCAGTCTCCTGCATTATTCTAGCAGCTGGTTCTTGGTCATTCTTTGAATTTGCTTCTATTTTTGATTTTTTAACAGAGATGCTTTCGCCAGACAAACAAAGGCATGACACTTCCTTTTCTGAAGAGAGTATGGGTCTCTTCTGTGGATGTAAACGGTGATCATCTGCAGATTTCGCACTGATTGGCAGAATGGGCGAGGGACGACTCTTATGTTCTAGCCAGGCTGGAAATAAGAAAATAAGATTCCAAAATGACTTCTGTGCCTAAATGAGTAGCTTTAGTTGTAATTTCCTGTTAACATAATTTGATCTTTAGGGATAGTTTGTTTACTATTTGGAAAATCCATTTTTGCTTCTAAATAAAATAAGCCTAAAAAATGTTTACCATCTCTTTTTTCTTTCTTGCTTCCTTATTTCTCTCTTTCTCTTTCTCTCTCTCTTTCCCTCTCTCTTGTTTTGTTGTTGTTGTTGTTGTTTTTGAGACAGGTTTTCTCTATGTATGTAACAGTTCTAGAATTCTTTTTTAGACCAGACTGGCCTCTGCCTTCCAAGATCAGCCTGTCCCTGCCTCCTAAATGCTGGGATTAAAGGCATGCATGACCACCACCTATCAACCATCTCTCCCCTTACCCCACTACTTCTGAGATAGCCTTGGCTGTCCTGGGACTTACTCTGTAGACCAGGCTGATCTTGAACTCAAAGATTCACCTGCCTCTGCCTCCTGAGTGCTGGGATTAAAGGTGTACACCACCACTACCTGGCTATCTCTCTCTCTCTCTTTTTTTTCCTTTTTTTTAAATTATTTTTTTTTGTTTTTTGTTTTTTTATTTTTTAATTTTTAGATTATTTTATCTAAAAGACATTTTATAATAGTTGACCCATAATTTATGCACACACATCACAAAGATAATTCTGCAATGACTTTGAAATCTAGTTCAACTGAATTTGCTGTTTCATCCTTCAGTATGTCTTCTTAAGTAAGATTATTTATAGCATATGAAAGTTTAATAATTTACATTGTGTACAAAATTACAAAAGGTCTCCTGTACCATGAATGATGTTCTCATCTCCTTAATGAGAACATTTTCTGGGCTGTGGATGATGTTCAGTGATAGAATGCTTAAATATACTGCTTTATGCTCTAGTGTAAATTCAATTCCCAGATTAAAGAGAGATGAGGAGGGAGAGAGGGTGGGCAGAGAGGAAATAGAGAAATATGAGGGCAAAGTGAAGCATAGAAAATAAAGAAGTAAAGAAAAATGTAATAACATGATTAAAACTTTCAAGGTTTGCTTTTTATGTCTACTACAAGGGTATGGAAAAATATAAGAAATGTTATTTAGTTTCGATTAACTTAATGAAGTTCCTTTTCTAGTAGTCATGATGCTTTGAGTTGGCAGAGGAGGGAAGAGTAATAGATAGCATTGACTAGCCCCAATATCAGTGCCAGCACTGGGAAGCTGTCCTGGCTTTGGGCTGCCTGAAGGCAGTGGTGGTCCCCTGCTTGTCCTATCTATCAGCCTATTTGATCTCCAAATGAACTGCTTCTGAACAGCTCTACAAATACAGAATGGATCCGCTGGGCCTTCTCAAATGAGACTTTCATGGCTCAGTCGGTTCACAAAGCAGACAGACTTGTTAGAGATTCTTATGCAATGATTTATGTTTCATCTTGCCTGGTTTGAGGCAGCATTTATTTATCCTTCTCAGGCCTCTTTGTAAGGAGAACTGAACACAAGATATTTGAGGCTTCTTTTTTTTGTTTTAAATCAATAATATACATTTTCTTTTTAAAAATTGTTTACTTTTATTTCATGTGCATTGGTGTTTTGCCTGTAAGTATGTCTGTGTTAGGGTGTTAGATCCTCTGCAACTAGAGTTACAGACAGTTTTGAGCAGACATGTAGGTGGTGGGAATTGAACCCAGATTTCTCTGGAAGAGCAGTCGGTGCTCTTAACCATTGAGCAATCTCTCCAGTCCCCCACCTCTTTTTCTTAATACTAGAATTTCATATGCCAGGTGATGAAGGAATTCCAGTAAAGCGCTATTGCTAATAGATTATAATGAGCCCTGGAGGAAGGGCTAAATATAAAACATCTTTAAACATTCTTATAATTAATATTTTAAAAGAAACCTAACTAAAAAGTTGGCAAAAGATTTGAACATCACACATACACACACACACCCACACCCTACAATATAGATGAATCATGATGGTAAATAAAGTCAGTCAGTCACAACTGACCAATATCTGACAGTTTTCATTCATAAAGAATATTTAAGAGAGGCAACTTCCTGGAGTCAGGGTACAAATTAATTATTCTACAGCCGGACAAAACAGAGCAACTGCTGTGGGGTTTGAGCAAAGGGTATTCTGAAATCACGTGTGTAATTTAAATTTAATTTGCATGGTAAATCTATTACAATAAATCTGGTCACCAAGTATGTAAAGATACTCAAGACTATTAGGCACTGGGGAAATGTAGAATAAAGCCATACTGGGCATTGCACCTGATCATAGAATAGCTGCTGCCATGTTGACAAGGATAGAGTAACTGAAATTCACACATAGCTGTGAGTCTATGAAATGATGAAAGAATTTTGGAAAACAATTTAATGATTTCTTATAAAATCAATATACACTGGAAACATCTATACTAACAATAAACAATTTTACTTCTGTATATTCTCTCAAGAAAAATACTACCATGTCCAAAAGGAGACTTGCACAAAAACACTCATAGAAGTTTTGCTCACAAGCTGGGCAGTGATGGCACATGCCTTTAATCCCAGCATTTGGGAGGCAGAGGCAGGCGGATTTCTGAGTTCAAGGCCAGCCTGGTCTACAGAGTGAGTTCCAGGACAGCCAGGGCTATACAGAGAAACCCTGTCTCAAAAACAAAAACAAAAACAAAAACAAAAACAAAAACAAAAAACAAACAAACAAAAAAGTTTTGCTCATGATACTAAAAAATAAAAAAATTGGAGAATAAATCCTGGAAAGGTGATCACACTCTGGTTAAGTACATAAAACAAACAAAAATTTATCAGTAAAATAAATGAATTAGTGTTACATATAGCATGGATAACTCTCATCAGTGCTGTGGTAGGCGTCCATGCTCCATGACTCTGTAAGTGAACAGGGGAAACTAACCTCAGGTCTTGCCAAGGATAGAGGGAAAAGCTGCAGAAAGAAGTAATGTAGAGGGAGATGTCTGAAAGAGAACTTCCTGTGATGGAAATATCCTCTTAGCTGTGGTGGTCATGTTAGGTCTATACATTTGTCATGATGCATCCAGCTATACAATTATAGCTAACGTTATCCCCGCCACCCCTGAAGGACACATAAAGCAATGTCTACCCCTCCTCCTGAGCTCCCAGCAGAGGCATATCTATACCGTAGTTCAGTTGAGGCACCCAATACATTTCTTGGGCTTCTTTACAGAGCCTAGGTGAGGGTTACTCAGAGAGGTGTGGGCATTCCTCCCCAAACATCTAACACCCCTGAGAGCTTCCCTGCAGCTGCATGGGGGGATGGGTACAGTTGGCTATATATAAATTATATGTCATTTTGAAAAAAATGGCTATAAGAGCAACTAGATATTCTAACCATGTGATGTGGCTATTGTTTAACAATAATCTTTAAAAAGAAAAAAATGTGTATTCTTCCTTCAAAATTTGGCCTATAAGGGTTTTATGGTTGTTTGAGACAGAGTTTCATGAAGCCCAAGGTAGCCTCAAATTTGCTATATAATTGAGGATAGTCTTAAACTTTTGATCCACCTGCCTCTACTTCCCAAGTGCTATGATCATGAAAATGAAAATGAGTCAGCACTCCAGTTTTATGAGGTCTGGAGATCTACTTCAGGCCTTCGTGGAATCCAGGCAAATACTGTTCAAATGAGCTATGTCCTCAGCCCCCTTATCTTTGTCTTTGCCTTTTCTTTTTAAGATTTATTTATCTTATGTGTATGAGTACACTGTAGTTGTACAGATGGCCGTGAGCCATCATGTGGCTGCTGAGAATTGAACTCAGGACCTCTGCTCACTCTGGCCCCGCTCGCTCCAGCCCCGCTCGCTCCAGCCCCGCTTGGTCCTGCCCTGGTCGCTCTGGCGTAGTACACTGTAGCTGTCTTCAGATGCACCAGAAGAGGGCGTCAGATCTCATCACAGATGGTTGTGAGCCACCATGTGGTTGCTGGGATCCAAACTCAGGACCTTCGGAAGAGCAGTCAGTGCTCTTATCCACTGAGTCATCTCGCCAGCCCCATCTTTGCTTTTTTTTAGAAAGACTGAAACAAGAAACATTTTTCTTTTCCTTCACTATACCACATTTAAGAGACAAGCATGAGAGTAATGCTTAAGAACAGCTAACCCCTGTCCTTGGTCTGTGGGCACTAAGTCCTGAATAAGCTTTGAGTGTAGGATCTGTTTGAAGTGGGAACTACTGAGAGTCCCAGCTAGTTACTGCCACACGAGAATGTGAGGTCAGTCTGTGGAATACCAACAATAAGCAGCACATAGATGAGTATCTAAAGTCTTCCACATTTTAAGCATTGTTAAGAAAGAATGAATACAGAGGCTGAACGGGGCTTCTTCAGTGTTGACAATTTGCTAATCCTGAAGATTTTTTGGAGATAATCTGGTTCTCAAATAATTAGAAACTGCTAATTATTTTACTTTGCTGACTATTCTCATCTATATTTATTTTTCTAGACACCCCTCCTCTGACAACTTGGTTATGGGGTCTATAAATAGTTATTGCTTCTTTTTGTTGTTGTTGTTTTGAGACAGGGTTTCTCTGTGTAGCCCTGGCTGTCCTGGAACTTGCTCTGTAGACCAGACTGGCCTCAGACTCATACAGATCCACCTGCCTTTGGCTCCTGTGTGCTGGGGTTAAAGGCATTCACCGCCACTGGCTGGCTAGTTATTACTTCTTAAACTTCACAAACTACTGTAATAATTCTAGTGGAGTAAAAATGGTTTCTTTTAACCTCAAATTTGTTGCTTCTGATACTTCATATAGTCTTAGATATGTATGATATTTGAAAACTCCATAGATATTTGAAGACCCCATAAAAGTTTTCTTCTGTTTATTTTTCTTACAATATATGTCTTAAACTCTTCTTATTATATTTTTGAAATTAAAATACAATTACAACATTATCCCCGCCTAAGTACATAGATACAACCTGCTCAGTCCATATAATTTTATGTCTGTGGATACGAATGCATGGCTGACCATTTGGTATTGTAGAACCAGCTCAGGGAGGAAGCTCTTCCCTGTTTCTCCCACCTCCAGCACTCCTTAGTCCCTCAGCTCTTTGTGCAGGGTTGTGGCCCCAGAAGATTTCCCCTTCCGTGTTAGCATGCTACTGCTGTCATCCTTTTTCAGGTCTTGTTTAAGCAGCCATGTTGGCAATACTTCATGGACAGTTTCTCTCCAGTTTCTTGGAGACACAGTCTCACAGCAAACTTCTTGTTCCTCTGGTTCTTATACGATCTATCACGTCCCATGCCCTCCCACTATGATCCCTGAGGCTCAGGCGTCTTCGGCAAGTCAGATTGGACTGGGCACCCACCATGCAGTTACTGTCCTCTTTGCTCAGTAGTGGGGTTCTGTAATGGTCAAGAAGACGCCCTGTGATGAGGACAGATCCTCCAGCGCCCTACTGCACCATGAATCCTTCAGTACTGGGATGGACACCCATATGTTTGCTGTACTGTCCTTTTTCCTTCCAAAAGAACTCTGAGCCTTCATTCTCCAGAACACTGAGCTAATCCAAGTCTCAATTCCTTATCTTCTTAGGCCAGTTTCCAAGTGATGAAAATACCTAAAGTTCACTTTTAAAATGTTTAGGTAATATTTAGGTAACATCTAAAACTCACTTTTACTTACTTTCTATAGCAAACTGCTTTTCTCAAACTATACTTCTCAAATCCTTTACAATGGAAACTTACTACTTATTATAAAAACTAATTTTTGAAAGTATGCACATGCATTTATTATTGAAATGGCTAGAAACTTTTAAAGTAAGTATAAAATTTTAGGCAGAATAGGATTTTAGGGTTAGCTAATGAAGCTGCCATATTTTTCTAAGAAGATAGTAGAGTCCAGGAGGTCCTAAAGTCATAAGCTGGCAGAACGGAGGCATACTGGGAACGCTAAGCCTTAGTTACCAGTTTCCTAATCACTGAGTAGTGGACATCTCACACAAGTTCACCTACTATCCTACACTTACACTCCAGCTGAAGTACTTTGGTAGGTAGAAAGATCTCCAGCTTAGTCTCCTGAGAAGACAGACCGTTATGACACAAATAGGCCTTCAGATGCTCCAACGTTTCTGCCATCACTGGATTTAGTCTTGCTTGTCTCCATCCCTTTGCTTTTGCAGGGTTAATCACAAGGCTGTCTCCTTTGATAGAAAAGATGTTCTTCATATCCGCAAGTGAATACTGACTGTTGGGTTCTTGAAACCTTGGAACTTGAAAACAAACAAACACAGGAAAAATTAATGAAAAACAATAAACAGACTCATATTGGACTTTCTCAATGAAATGTATTTCACACAGTAGGAAATAGTACAATTCCAAGTGATATCTGGTTTATTGTTCTCAGTCTTAATAATTGTACAAATTGCCGGGCAGTGGTGGCGCACGCCTTTAGTCCCAGCACTTGGGAGGCAGAGGCAGGCGGATTTCTGAGTTCGAGCCCAGCCTGGTCTACAGAGTGAGTTCCAGGACAGCCAGGGCTACACAGAGAAACCCTGTCTCGGAAAAAAACAAAACAAAACAAAAATCTGAAATTATAACTTCGGAATGATGCTTTTATTGACAACACTAATAATAACTAAAACATAAGTACCAGTATTAATATTAGCAATTACCAAAAGCATAACATTGTACTAATATTTTCTGTGCATCATTTCTAAGTAGTCCATGGAAGAATCCTATGAGGTAGATATTATTTTATTAGTTTTATTGACTTATGACTTAGTAAGCAAGAACTAAGTATATTTAGAAGAAAAAATTTAATCCCCAATTCATTATCACAGACAAGAAAATGAGTATCTGTGCCTGGAGGCAGGAGGATTAACAGCTCAAGATCATAGCTAGCTGTCCTGGAACTTGCTCTGAAGACCAGGCTGGCCTCAAACTCACAGAGATCCGCCTGCCTCTTCCTCCCAAGTTCTAGGATTAAAGGCATGTACCACACCACCAGGCTTGTATGTGTCTTTGTATAGATACACTTTTTAGAAAATACACATCACCATTATTATTCTCATTGTATAAAGAGAGCGTCTTGGAGGGGTTTATTCAACTCAAATCATTTTATTAAATTAAAAATGGATTTTGTTAAAGGCTTTAAGCCATCCTTCTTGGAAAGCTTGAAAAATGGAAAACCTTAGCATTACTTTTCACATTAGCTGTTTAGAACAGAATAAAAAATACAAATTATTACATATGTACATTAATAAGTATATTGTTAGATCGTCTGTGTCTTTTCTCTTTCATAGATAAGAACTATGAGAAAATCAGCAAGAGCAAGACATTGTTTATACAATGAGCCTCTAAAAGACAGCTGGACTTGGTGTGATGTTACACATTCCATGTTATGGAATGGTCACATCTGTACTTTTTGTTCTATTTGCCATTCAGTAGCAAGCACTCTGTACCTGTAAGCAAGAACGAGACCCAAGAGTCCCTGCAGCCTCCCAGTTGCCACAGCATACAGTACTTATTAGCTGATTCTCCAGCACCAAGCAAACTACTGTAAAAGAAGAATCAAAGTTTACTTCATTAAGAGTATTGGCTGTTTTGTATAACCAAATTTTAAGAAAAGTACTTTTCCAAATTTTTTACATGTAAATGCCAAGTAAAATGCAAGTAAAAATAAACTTTATTTTGTAAATGTATAACCTGAAATAGAACTGAATAAATCAAAATTTAAAGACCTTTTCCTTCTCTTAAAGACTTGGCATGAGCAAAATCTTTAATCAAAGCACTCAGGAGGCAGAGGCAGGTGGATCTCCTAGTTCAAGGTCTGCCTGGTCTACAGAGTGAGTTCCAGGACAGCCAGGGCTACACAGAGAAACCTTGAAAAGCCAAAATTAAAAAAAAAGACTTGGTATTAATAAATTTCTCAATCCTATTTGCATAAAAATTATTGTGATATTCAATCTATTATTAATGTGATTGGATGCAGAACCACGTAAAAGATTAGTGAGACACCGTGCGCGTGTATCAGCCAGGGTACATCAGTGAAGGTACTTCCATCAACTGAGGGCTGTGGGGTGGCACTATCCCATTGCTGGGATCTAAAGAAAGGTCAAAAGGAGAGAAAGAGAAAGCCAATGAGCGTGAGCTTCCCTGTCTCTGCTTCTTTGCCAACCATGGAGTGAACAGCTGTTTTCTGTCATATGCTCCTACCTCTATAATAATGTACTGCCCAAGCCACGGGCCAAGCAAGTATGGACTAAATAAACCCTTAAAACCTGAACTAAGGTAAATCCTTCCTCACCTAAGCTGTTTCAGTCAGATATTTGGTTGTAGCTGTGACAATAGTTGATTACTGGTGGCTACTTGTAACCAGGTTTACAGTGAAATTTGGGATTAAAATGCAGAGAGGAAGGATGGGAAAAACATGCAATTTAGCTAGAAAAGGGTTTGTTCAAACTTCCAGATAAGGAGGATGGGGCTGTTAAAGGGATCAGCACCAACAGGGAAGCTAAGCACTTCACACCATTCCCATAAGAAAGGTATCAGTGGGCATCTCAGGAACTGGATCCACATGACAGGCTCTAAGGGGTGAGTGATGGGGCACCTTGCTCCCACAGGGCCGTAAGAGAAATGGTTTCATTAGTTCAAGTTCCTAGTCACCCAGACACAGCTATAGCCATGGTGTGAGGAGGCCCAACTGCGCTTTAATCAGCAGCAGACGCTGGCATCTGTACATGAGGCTGGATCTCCAGGCATACAGAACAGACGAGCTATGGTTCCATGCAGACTTCAACCCACATTTTTAAAGGAAGCTCTGGAAGGCCAGGTAATGTGTAACACACAGGGTTGGATTTCCTTCATGGAGCTTCTGAGCTCACGATCAGGAAAAAATCTGATTAGTGAAGGTGAGGCTGTGGGGAAAACCTTACGATGCTGGAGTTGCCAGTCATGTGGAACATCTACTAAGGAATCTTAGAGGCAATGAGAGGGGCAAACCCAAGAGAGAGCTATTTTAACTTGACACAAATTAAAGACATCAGAGAATAGGGAACCCAATTGAGAAAATGTCTTCTTAAGATGGGGCAAGCCTGTAGGGCATTTTAAAATTAATAATTGATGGGGGTGGAGGGCAGCCCATTGTGGGTGGTGTCATCCCTGGGCTGGTGGTCCTGAGTTCTATTTGAAATCAGGCTGAGGAAGCCACGAAAAGCAAGCCAGTAAGCAGCACCCCAATATGGCCCCTGCATCAGCTCCTGCTTCCTGGTTCCTACCCTGCTTGAGTTCCTGTCCTGACTGCCTTCCATAATGGACTGTGATACGAAAGAGTAAGCAAAATAAACCCTTTCTTTCCTAGGTTATATTTGGCCACAGTGTTTTATCACAGCAATAAAAACTATAATTTAAAAAGTGAGAGGTCGGGCTGGAAAGATGGCTCAGCGGTTAAGAGCACTGACTACTCTTCCAAAGGTCCTGAGTTCAAATCCTAGCGGCCACATGGTGGCTAACAAACATCTATAATGGGATCTGACGCCCTCTTCTGGTGTGTCTGAAGACAGCTACAGTGTACTTATTTATTTGTTTTGGTTTTTTTGTTTTTGTTTTGTTTTGTTTTGTTTTGTTTCGAGACAGGGTTTCTCTGTGTAGCCCTGACTGTTCTGGAACCCACTCTGTAGACCAGGCTGGCCTCGAACTCAGAAATTCGCCTGCCTCTGCCTCCCAAGTGCTGGGATTAAAGGTGTGAGCCACCACTGCCTGGCCAGTGTACTTATTTATAAAATAAATAAATCTTTGGGCCAGAGCAAACAGGGTCAGAGTAAATGGGGCAGAGCGAGTGGGGCCTGACCGGAGTGAGTAGGCCAACCGGAGCGAGCAGAGGCCCTTAAATTCAATTCCCAGCAACCACATGAAGGCTCACAACCATCTGTGCACAGCTACAGTGTACTCATATACATAAAATAAAATAAATGCATCTTTAAAAAATAAAAAGAGAGGTCATGTGAGTTGTAAATGGCAAGGTGACACAGGCTAGGGTGTTTGAGTACTTTGGACAGACACCAGGACATTAAATGCTTCAGAGGCTGCGCATGAAACTGCAGGACTTAGTGTTTGCCCTGATAGGGCTCTACTTTGTTTCATCCTTCCTTTCTCCTCCCTCTTCCTCTCAGAATGGGATATCTACTCCTGTTGTATACTGGCAGTATATAACTCTCTTTTTAATTTTACAGAGAGGTTCATGTAAGAGATTGGCTTGAGTCTCCATTGAAACTCTGAATTTGGACTTTCAAACCACGTAAAACCTTTCAGCCTTAGCACTTAAAGAGACAGACTGAATACATTTAGACAAGAGCCTTTGGTGACAAGGGATGGGATGTTGTGTTTAAAACAATGTGTCTGGTGTGAAGTTGACAGTGGGTAGAATATCTTCTATACTAGTTAATTTTCCATCACTGTAACCAAATGATTGACAGAAATAAATTAAGGGCAAACAAATTTAATTTAGTTCTTGTTTTCCTAGGGTTCAGCCCATGAGCTTAGCCCCATGAGCTTGGGTAAATATCATGGTGGTAGAAGCATTGAGCAGAAAACAGCTGTGTACTGCATGGCTGAGTAGAAAGCAGAGGCAGGGAATGCTGGTGCCCATTTGATCTCTCCTCTTCCCTCTACTGTGTCAGGGTCCCAAGCCTACTGGTGGGACTACAGTCAGGGTGGGCCTTCCTCCCATTCAGCTACTGCTCTCTGGAAACATCCTTGGCGGCACCCATAGCTGAGATTAGCAAGGTGTAGAAGGCCGAAAATAGCCCGCCAATCAAGTAAAACCACCAAGATTCACTCTCTATGCCTTTGCCCTATTAGGTGCTAGACAGCCCACTCACTGCCTGTGCCTCTGTTAAAAGTCACAGCAGGTATTCACCCCATCTTCCATGATGCTCTGGGATTTGCTGGCTTCCCATCAACACAGTTTCTACACATGGCCTTTGGCTGAGGGCTTACAAAAAGGCATATGAAGTTGGATGAGAATACCTTTCCTTCTGGATAAAGCTGCTTTGCTGCAGGCCATACTACTCAGCACAGAGTTCTAAATAGGTTTTGGCCTTCTGGGTTTTTGCAAAAGACTCACTTTGTACACAGATATGGGGAGAGTTCTTAACTCTTTAGTTACTTGCAGCAGAGCAACAAGACAAGCTAAAGTTCTCACGAAGGTGTGCTGGCTAGTTACTTTCATGTCACCTTGACACAAACTAAAGGTATCTGAAAGGAGAGAACCCCAGTCAAGAAACTGCCTCCATGATACAGACGAGCCTGTAGGGCACTTTTAAAATTAGTGATTGATGGGGAAGGGCCCAGCCCATTATGGATGGGCCTGGGCTAGTGGTCCTGGGTTCTATAAGAAAGCTGGCTGAGCAAGACATGAGTAAGCCAATAAGCAGCACCTCTTCATGGCCTCTGCAATAGCTCCTGACTCCAGTTCCTGCCCTCACTACTTTTGATGATGATGTGTTATATGAAACTGTGAGTTAAATAAGCCCTTTTCTTCCCTCACCCCAACAACAAAAAATCTTAATATTTAATTAGCTTTAATAATTAAGGTACAGTTTAAAAAAAAAAACACAGGTAACCCATATAGCCCAGGTTGGTCTGAAATTCATGCTTTACTGCTCAGATTGCCAAATGCTGGGATTACAGCAATAATCCCAAGACTTAGACTTAAAATGTTTTTTAAATGAGAATTTTAAAGGTTTTAGTTGTGGAAGCCAGATGGAAGTAACTTATCTCTTGATGTGATGTGTACCTTTCAGTTGTTTCGAATGACTCTAGATCCACTAACTGCTTTAAAAGCCATTTTGTTCTAACTGCCAAACCATAAGGCATCAGACAAGAAGCCTTGTTTCATAAATTCTCATTAGCTATTTGAGTTACAATAATAAATAGAAAATAGATTAAAGAGTTACTATAGGGGATGGAGAGATGGTTTAGTGGTTCGAAGCATTGACTGCTCTTCCAGAGGACCCAGGTTCGATTCCTAGCACACACATGGTGGCTCACAACTGCCTATAAATCCACACCCTAACACATACATGCAAGCAAAAACAAAAAAAAAACAAAACAAAACAAAAAAAAAACAAATCAATGCACATAAAGCAAAACTAAAAAATTAAAAAGAGTTATTATGGTTAATATTTGAATGCTAACTGAAATTTAAGATTATGCAAATGTATTTGACTTCTGTTTCTGATTGCCAACCGGCCTCCTCAGACAGATTAGGATATACAGAGTAAATAATAAGAGAGTGAACGGGCCTAATAAAGACTAACCGTGTCCTGCAAATAAAAACCTTCCTCTTTACAGAGGGACTAAAGTATTGAAGCACATGTGATTGCATGGTTATGCCATGCTTTTCCAGAGCTCATCCATGCTACACACATGCCAAGCTCATGGTTGAGTTTTACACAGCATAAAACTGCACCACAAATGCAAATAATTCTTAAACAGAATATGAAGATAGACTTAGTGCACTCAATGCTGGCTCCTCTGTGTCTCATTTAGACAGCAGACAAACATTAAAGAGGTGTACAGAACCTGTGATAAGTTCGGGTGCAGCTCCCTGCAGCTACCCTACAGCAGCTTGCTCAACAGGAGCAGCCTAGGAAGCGCTCATAAGGACCTTGCAGGCTTGCCTGCAATTCTCCTGGAGGTTGTATTATTTAGGACATATTAAGTTCCAGTTTATGTGGAAATGAAGACTGTACTGACTAATTCCTATTCTCTGTGACTTGAATAAGAAGCAAAATTGAGTGCCTTTATTCCAAGATAATAGACTAATTTATCTTGGAAAACACCACATTTATGTACGCCATATAATAAAAGACAGCACCAAAGACATCTCAGACTCTGTTAGCAGTCATGTATGCTGGCCTACTAAAGTAGGACATTTTGGCCTTTAATCCCAGCAGTTGGAGGCAGAGGCAGGTGGCTCTCTGAGTTTGAGGCCAGCCTGGTCTATGTGATGGTTTGTATATACCTGGCCCAGGGCGTGGTACTATTAGAAGGTGTAGTCCTGTTGGAGTAAGTGTGTCACTGTGTGTGGGCTTTAAGACCCTTATCCTAGCTGCCTGGAAGCCAGTCTTCCACTACCAGCCTTTAGGTAAACATACAGAACTCTCAGCTCTGCCTGTACCATGTCTGCCTAGATGCTGCCATGCTCCCACCTTGATGATAATGGACTGAACCTCTGAACCGGAAAGTCAATCCCAATTAAATGTTGTCCTTTATAAGACTTGTCTTGGTCATGGTGTCTGTTCACAGCAGTAAAACCCTAACTAAGTCTACATAGAGAAATTTTGTCTCAACAAAACAGGACAAGAGATATATAACTTTTGGTCCAACTAGAATATGGTGATTTAAGTGTCTTGTAGTATCAATTCTAAGACCACAGACAATTGCAATAACAATGGGTGTTGAACAGATTTATGGATCAACCTTCATGCCTTCTATATATCTGGTATTCTCAATACTGAGGCAATAATTACAAAGGTAAGCAAGGCCAAAGAACATGCTCTGATAGAAATGGATTAGGATTTCCTGGTGCTCCTCTAGGAAATAAGCTGATGAGCACACTATTCTGGAACCCTTATCTACTCCTGCCCACAGATGTATCACGGCTTTGAAGCCCCTATAAACAGTCTTTGAAGCAGACACCTAGCATTACAGAGAAAGAGACCTAGGCACAGAGCAATTAAGAGCGAGTGATGGAGCCTGGTAACTTTAATGCACAGCTTTAAACCACTTATTCTTGGGTGCACTGTGACTTTCCAAAGTCATATCTTGAAACCTTAATTTCAGAATATCAGACAATGACTGTGTTTGGAGATAAGATCTTTTAATAAAGAGATAATTAAGTAAAGAAAGTCATTAGAGTTCTTTTTAATCCTACACAACCAAAACCAATGCAGCAAACACTTTTCTCAGTAGCTTCTGGGACTATGAGAAGATAAGACTTTATTTGTTCATGCCATCCAGTCTGTGGTATTTGTTATGGAACTAATCCACACAGTGTGCCTTACATGGGTGAGTGCCATTGGCGACTGTTCAGAGGCAATTTCCTAATCATTTTACTTCTGTGTCAGGGCCTTACAACTTTCAATTTATTTATTTTTAATAAGCAACATTCAAAATTCTAACATTCAAAATTCTAAGTTACTCTAAAAGATTATACTGCCATACTTCCCTTCTAGGTACAGTCAGCCTTATGTGTATTTCTTGCATCACTATCTAACAATAAATAGTCTATGGAAAACCACACATGTGTACCTATATATTCATATCCTTTTTCCAGCTGCTTATAATACACACTATATAGTCTCATATTTTTTCATAAGAATTTCTTGGAAGTTGCCTTTAAATGGAGATACTTCATTAAAAGCTGCTTTTCCTAAATTCAGGTTCTAGATATAATCTTTACTTACATTTTACACGGAGCAGAAAATGGAAATGTCTGAAATCTTGCATATAATGAACTCACTGAAGAATGTTGCCTTGGTAAACTTAGATGAGTTGGTGGCATTTCTAGGTCTCCTGAGATATATGGAAATTAAAGTTATATAATACTGTATAATATAAGATAAGATTTAGAATTCTTGAAAACAAATTTTTGACTTGGTCAATTTATTGCAACAAAATACTTGTATTATCTTTTAAAGAATTTAGTATAGTTTTATATCATATCCACCCTTTCCCCAATTCCTCCCAGAACCAAAACCCCCATCCCAACTTTGTGTCCCTTCCTCCTTTTTTGTCACCAAATTCAATTTGTCCTGCTTATATAGCTTTTGATGTGGCAACAAAATATGTCAGTAAGAAGAGAAAACATGTCAGTAAGATTTGGGGGTCGGGCTAGGGAGCTAGCTCAGTTGGTAAAGCATCAGGACCTTAGTTCAATCCCAGTGCCCATATAAAAAGTTGGGCATGAGGGCATGCCCTTGAAATCCCAGCCTATTCTTTCTCCATGAGCCCAAAGTTCCAGGGAGAGATCCTGTCTCAGATAACAAAGTAGAAGGTTCCTGAGGAACAATGCCTGAGGTTGTCCTCTGGCTTCTCACATATATGGGTACACACACACACACACACACACACACACACACACACACACACAGTACAAGAAATTTAGATTTCTTGAGATACAAAATAACAGTCCTAAATTTACATCTATATAAAGAATTACAAATTTATCACTTGGTATTTCAATGCGACAATGGTGACTTTAAAAACTACTGTGATGGTTGAACTTTACTGAGCTTGCTATGTAAGATAAATCCTAAGAGCATTGTGTATAAGGAGAGCTTTAATCTTGCAGGCTCATGTTGTCAGCATTTAGAAGACAGCACTATTTTATTTCCATAGTAAATATTGGTGATATTAGGGAAATGGAAGGGTAACTCTTTACCTCAGTGAGTCAGGACTCTAGATGTCCTTGTCAGAATTATGCATTAATAGAGTGGGCCTAAGCCGGGCAGTGGTGGCGCACGCCTTTAATCCCAGCACTTGGGAGGCAGAGGTAGGCAGATTTCTGAGTTCGAGGCCAGCCTGGTCTACAGAGTGAGTTCCAGGACAACACAAAGAAACCCTGTCTCAAAAAAACCCAAAAAAAAACAAAAAAACAAAAAACAAAACCAAAAAAAAAAAAAAAATAGAGTGGGCCTGAAAAATAGTCAGCTACAATTTAAGACTACCTGTGGGTAAGGATGTATATGCACACACACCAGGGTGGAAGCCAGAAGTCCACGTAGGGTGGCTCACACCCTTACTCTGCCATATATTTTGGTGCTGGATCTGTCGCTGAACCTAAGTTGGCTCCTAGTGATGGCACCTAGGTACTCATGCTTCGGTGGCCAGCACTTTACTGACTAACCCACCTCCCAAGTCCCAAGATCTGCATTTTAATGTTAGCACTATTTCCTCCACTCACCCTCTCAAATATGACTCTGCTGTGTATATGCTCATCTTTGTGGCTGACAAGATTCTGATAGAGCAAATGTAAAGGGGCAGAAAAGGGAAAGATGACAAGGAGGATCATACAGATGGTGTTTTGAATGCAAAAACCGATTCACAGTAGACTATAAATTCAAATGTAGTGTGCTTCTGCATCCCATAGGTAACCCTTGCGAAGTCGATGACAGGCAAAATCTCTACCTGGCTCACTGTACTCTGGTTCAGAAAGGCTTGCAAGAGTTAAGTTCTCTGTGGAGTTGCATTTTATATCCTCAGTATCAAATTCATGCTTGGAAGTAAGATCTGAAAGGAAATGGAAGAAACTCTATCAATAAAGTACCATTAAAGTCATGTGTATTCTGAAAAAAAAATGTTGTCATAATAGGTAATATCTATTCTCCAATGCATACTCCCTTCACTCCTCATCTATCAATGAAAACCACCAAAAAATATAAAAATGTAAAAATCAGCAAAATGATTGAAAGCTAAGATGGGGAAAGATTCAGGCAGTGGTGGCGCACGCCTTTAATCCCAACACTTGGGAGGCAGAGGCGGGTGGATTTCTGAGTTCAAGGCCAGCCTGGTCTACAGAGTGAGTTTCAGGACAGCCAGGGCTACACAGAGAAACCTTGTCT
>JADRCD010231372.1:0-18846 GCA_019843815.1 Montemys delectorum
TTTTTTTTTTGTTTTTTGTTTTGTACAATGAAAAGTATGAAGTTGAGATGTCTAATTTACATTATTAGAGATCAAGTTTAGATACTAAATATTAATGCTTAATGCAGATCATTAGAGTTACTCAAAGTATTCTATGTAAGACATTTTGTTAGAGTTTAGTTTGGCAAACAAAGCACTTTTTCAAACTTGAGTTAAATCAATAGGCAAAGCACGGGTAAAAATAGATTCTGGCATCATATCATTTTATACCAGGCCTCTGGCTTTGGAAAGCCAACTCAGAGTTGCCTGTTTTATCCCAGTTCCCTTCTTTCCCTATTGGAGACAAAGTAATGGAATCTATTGTCTGACTGGGAATGATTCACTGGGGAAAACCATAGGAGTGACCTGTTTCTGTTCAGTGTTCCCCATGAGCCCTAAAGGACTCCCCAGGGAAAGTGAATGGGATTGGTACGGAGATTGCCCTGGGGGTGGTGTGTGCTTTTGGCAGGATGGCAGCTTAGTGCTGATGCTCAGTGGCTAATACAGAGAGGGGAAGCCTTGCTCTGTTTTCCTAGTTAGGCCAGAAACATAGTCCTGTTCCTTGAACCCACACCCCTTTGTACAAGTGGTGTAGGTCATGACTGGTTTTGGTTGCAAGATGATCCTTACCCTGGTTTGCCAAAACAAGTCAGAGTGTGACTCCAGCTGTGGAGAAGGTAGAGTTCTGTTGACTAACTTGGTTTTGATGGGTTTTATGGCCAACTATTTAAGCATGATTGAGAAATGAATAGTATCTCCCTGAGTTGTTTGGAGTCCATTGTAAGTTTACATCTAAAACACAGATTCTAGGTGGTTGACTCATTTCTTCTTTACCTTTTGGTTCTTGGCAAGGGATGCATACCAGATGGCCACCTAGAAAGCACTGCATGTCCCAGCCATTGTTCGCAGGGCAGGCAGCTGGATACCCGTAGTTCTCTGTAGGATTCTTGTAGGCCTGAATGTGTATTGACTTTCCCTCCACTCCCCTTAACTTCATAGCTTATCAATGAAAAACTTGATTTAGAAAAACATGTATTTCACAAAACCAGATGTAGATACTACTGTGAACACAATGGGAACTGAGACAGGCAGGGAAGGGGCTTTTCCTGTTGGATTTCTTCACTCTTCCCAGAAGGATTTACCTCTTATACAAGGTATACACTTTTGGCTTAGACTCTGTGGTGAGAGGTGCAGGGAGCAAGGCTCAGCTCTGCTTCAGACTGGATATGGTTTTGTGATTTGCAGCCCTGGATATAAATGGTAGCTGCCTTGTACTTTAGACAAAGCCGTGTTGTTGTAAGCTATGGAGACCCAGAGAGCTAGGGCAAGAAACTAACTGCCTGAGGACAGTCAGTGGAATGGCCCCTTGGCTTGGCTCCTCTGTGTATCTGCCCTGGTGAAATGGCCTGGCTTTAGAGCTCCAGTCTTACCTGTGGCCTACCTTCACTTTGGGGCACTTTGACTTCAGCATGTGTCGCTGTTAGCTTCTATTTGTTCATTTGTGTTTTTTCACTAGGGCATCATTTTATTGAACATTGGGCCCTCACTGTGGAATCACACACATATAGGAGCTGCCCAGTTTCAGGAAGCTTGAGTTGTCAGCCCCTAAAAACTCAATCATCATCTGTCAAAGTCCCTCAGAGCATCTGGAACAATATGCAGCTTGGTGAGCATACTGATTCACATTTTATAGTCCCAGCACTTGGGCAATAGAGGCAGGATCATCAGGCTAGCCTCATGTACATAGTAAGTTCCAGGCCAGCCTGGGCGAACTCTTTCCTTGGGAAGATATAAGCAAACACCTACCCCCTCCTCATAGGACACCAACGAACCAAAGTACGATTTTATCAAAGCCTAACTTGGAGGACCAATGAGGTTTTATGGGCTCATTTACAGGCCAGGGTAAGGGACTGCCTACATGAGGATGGATGACCCCAAAGCAGCCACACCATTGAACAGTCTCACCCCAGCATGGATGGCTACTTCTTTGTGGGTGCATTAATGGCATTAACCATTCACAGTTTATAAACACTAACTAGTACCTCTAGTGAATACAAGGCCATGGGTCAGAGTTACACGTAGCTAGGTGGCAGGTGAAGGAACACCCAGAGTGCAAAGGTGCATTGACCCTCCCCACCCCTTCTTCTCATAAGGGGAATATCAACAGGCAACAGACCTGATCCAGGGACTCTTGCAAGTAGTCACAGCTGTCCTGATGAAAACGCCAGTCATGCTTGGAGGACCACACTCCACAACACCCTGTCTCACACCAAAAACTCCAGTTTGGTCATTTAAGTTCTCTCTCTCTAGCTCTGGGAAGGTGAGGGTTCTCCAGAGGTCTGTGTTGGGAGAGCAGTGATGGCTTTTTTTCTGCCCAGCTGTGCTCCCTGTTTTACCAATTGAAGTGATAGTATACTGACCTTCCACTGATAGACTTCAGATACAGTTGTCTAGCATTTCAGTGCTGGGTCTTTTCTTGTGGATTACCATGCAGAGCCCACCCCCACCCCCCACTTACAACCACCACCACCACCACGGGCCACCCCCTTAATGAATACTTGGAACAGCAACTTGTTAGAGGCAAAAGATCAAATTCTGTTTCAATGTTACTGTATTGTATCTTCCTTGAAGCTTTAGGAAAAGTAGGTTTGACCAGAACCACACCATACATGTGTACTAAAACTGTAAGGCCCCGCCCTCCCACCTGTCCATTCATAGGTTACGGTGGTGCTCCATCATGAAACTGTGCACACTGAATCAAAACTGAACATCAAGGCTGATTTGCAAAGTGAATCAAAAACTCATTAAATTATTTATGTGATTTGTTCCTGCTGAAAACATCATCAAAAGCACAGCAATTTGTGAAGCCACAAATTAAGCATTAAGCACCAGTGTTGGGTCTGGGACCTGGTGACCTGGTGATAAAGAGACTGAGTAGGGGGAGCCAGCTACCTGTGATGCCTTGGTTAGGCAGTGAGTGTGTGTGACAGAGAGAGAGAGAGAGAGAGAGAGAGAGAGAGAGACAGACAGACAGACAGACAGACAGACAGACAGACAGACAGAGACACAGAGACAGACAGACAGACAGACAGACAGAGACAGAGACAGACAGAGAGAGACAGAAAGAGAGACAGACAGAGACAGAAAGAGAGAGGGAGAGAGAGACAGAGAAGGACATCTAGGAGAAATTTGAATGAAGAGAGAGGTTAATGAGCCAGATTCAGACATAAGGAATTCTATGGCAGACATAAGGAATTCTATCACCAAGACTCACACAGAAACACTGGTCAGATGGGTATGGCATACCACTCACGAAGAACTGAATGGAGAGGTGAGATATACCTCAGTTAGAAAGAACCCTGATTTTGGAAGCCTGGAAACTACTCTCACTGTAAGATGGTTAAAGGACTGGCCAGATCAGACTTCTGCTTTTGTATAGGAGACATGTACCAAGCCTAGCTACCACTTATATGATTTCCTACTATGTCAGCTACAACTACTACTACAAGAGGAGCAGTTTCAGGAGAGGGAACATGTGACACGGGATGGTAAGCCTCAGGTAGGAATTGGCCCTTGTGTTTGTCTGTTAGTTTGTATAAGTCTTAAGGTTTTCCTTTAAAGGTTGAGGAATAGGCATAAAAATCAAGAAGGTGAACAATTTAATGTTCCTGGAATTAATGTAATACCTAATACCTATTCCCACCCCCCTCTCCTCCTTGTTCTACTAAAGCCACAGGACACTTCAGAATGGTTTTGGGGAGGAGGAGTGGGTCATATTCAGGCATGGTGGAACTGAGTTGAGTTTTATCTAGCAAGAAGAACCTACCTAAAGAGAATGGCCTTTAAAGTTCCCTGGGGAAGCTCTTGAGACCCTGGGGTTGTATTTTTACAAAGTCTTCTGAGAATTGTAGGGAATTCTTCAGCAATATACACATGGATGTTTTAAATTTGTCAGAATTTTATAAATTCATTTTGAGTTCTGCTTAACAGAAAGAGTTCATTATAGATGGATCCCGTTCCTCACACAAAAAAGTTTCTTCATATTTCCAGGGAAGACTAGTGCACATGGCACTCTACTCTAAAGTCAGAGGATGATTTGGAGGGGTTGCCTCCCTCCTTCTATCATGTGAGCTCCTGGGATTAAATTCAGGTCCTCAGGCTTGGTTTCCGTCACCTTTACCCACTGAGCCATCTCACCTATTCCAGTGTTGTTTTTAAGTGAGTGAACAGTAAATATCATATGTTCTTGCTAAAGGGCCTAATTTAGTTAAACAAACAACAATAAGACACTGATGTCATTAGACCACCCTCTTTTTGTCATTGTACAATAACACCTAAGGAAGTAACAAGCAATTTTGTATGCATGCATTTTTGTGTGTGTATTCACCTTTAAAAAGTTTCAGCAAGTTGTCATCATTGTCATCGTCATCATCAGTAGTCATCATCAGTAGTCGTAGTAGTGGTTTTTGGGGACAGTTTCTCTGTGTAGTTCTGGGTGTGCCACCGCTGTATTTTGTTTGTTTATTTGCTTTGCTTTTAAAAGATGAAGTTGGGAGGGAAAAGGAACATATATTGTGGGGAGGGGAGTACAGTGGGACCTGGAGGGAGGAAGTAGAACATGGGTAAGACCAAGATACATTGTACACATGTACAAAATTACAAACAAAATTTAAGGTATCAGTTTTGAATACGAGTCTACAGTGTGTGCTGGGCTATCTGCTACTTTGTAACCACGTAATACACTGGCTGAGAACTGGTGGCTGGTGACATAAATCACCTTAGTTGGTGTGGATTTGAACTTTGGGAGCCCCTTCATCCTTCTCTCATCTCTTGCCTCATCCTGGCCCCCAGGGTCATCACTGGTTGGTGGGCCTCGCTGGCTCTAAATGCCAGAGCCCAGGCTGGAAGCACGGGGAGGCTAGGCTTTGTTCCGGAGCTTTAGTATTTTAATGAGCCTACAGGCTTGTTGGCTCTCTCTGAGTGTGTTGTTAGTGTTAGCACTTGCAGAAGGCTGTTCATTAGGAAGCTCTAGTTTCAGCGGCTCAGAGAGACTCCCCATTAGGGAAGATCTTTCAGCAACATGGCCAGCAAAAGAGGAAAGGAGGAGAGCTTTTAGCTGGGAACATCCAAGGGATTTTGTATCAGTATTCTTAGTTCTAAAGATTTGCTTCGAAGAATTAATTGGAGCAAATACATCTCAAGGGAGGGGAAAAGGGAAGATTTGTAGAGCAAGGAGGGTACTTGTTGTCCTCACAAGGAGAGGGCTCTTCATCTTGCAGCTGAATCAATACAACACTAATTATTTCTGGTTATCTTTTATGGGTTTGTAAGACATTTCTTTTGTTCTGTGTAATAAAAAACCCATTGTTTGATCAGTGACTGACTAATTATGATAAGTAATTTGAAACATTCTTGATGAAACTTGTCTGTTAATTAACATCAACAGCACATGGAAACTACCAGGACAACAAAGGCTCCGTGCATGCTCTGTTCCTGGAATTGATGGGATCTCTCTGGCATGCCCAATAAACCGAGATGTCAATGGTTAAAAAAATAACAAACAGGTGGGAAGGTCTGACTCACCATCAGGATGAAGAGTTGTTGTAAAGTTGCACAAAAGAATATTGGAATATTAGAAGGGCAGGGTGAGAACCGAGTGTCATCAGGCCTCTGGTCCTGATGCCTCAAAGGAAGAAGAGTTCATCTTTTGTTTTGGGGGCTAATCCTAAGAGACTCAGGAAGGCTCTTTGCCCCAGGAAGACAGAATGCAGTGGTGAGCTGTCCTGGTGGGAGTGATTGGTAACACCTGGCTCTTTGATGACTGCCCTTAAGATGTTCACTTTTATCAACTCAGTGGCTTTTCTTTTGTGCTTTTTAGATTTCTACCCGGACAAGGCCTGGTACTATACCCACAAATAGGAGACAAATTGGATATTATTTGCCCCAAAGTGGACTCTAAAACTGTTGGCCAGTATGAATATTATAAAGTTTATATGGTTGATAAAGACCAAGCAGACAGATGCACTATTAAGAAGGAAAATACTCCACTGCTCAACTGTGCCAGACCAGACCAAGATGTGAAATTCACCATCAAGTTTCAAGAATTCAGCCCTAACCTCTGGGGTCTAGAATTTCAGAAGAACAAAGATTACTACATTATATGTAAGTATAGTCCTCTCTCTCTATTTTGTAGGAATTAGGATAAGCTAAGTAGGTTTGTATTCGTTTCTGTTTCCTTTAAATTACCTCAGTAAATAATTTGTTGAGAAGCTCTTTTCATTTATTTTTCTTTTAAATAATTAAAATTTGGGACCCTGTAGTAACAGTATTAATTAAATATAACTACTCAGCAGGGGTGAACCTGCCAGGATTCTTACAGTGTTAAAAAAGTAAATTACATGAAGGGACTCAGCATATCCACTAACAAAACCGTCTTTAAGGACCTTGGGTGAGGTTTTGATAGGTAAATCTGTGTAATGCTTTTTCTCGACATCCATCCATCCGTCCATCCATCCATCCATCCATCCATCCATTCATTACTGTGCATCCTGTTCTAAGAACTGTGTTTCAGAGCCAGGACTTGAGAGAGCAAAGAGAAATAGTGTGACAATTTGCCATGACAGTATCAGTCCAGACAGGCAGAGCTCAGAGCTTAGAAGCATGGGGCTTACAGAGAAGCACCAGTACAAGTGATGGTGTTGAGTCCTGATGAAAGGAGTAAAGCATGGGTGTGCTGCCTGAATAATACCCCCTTGTCTGTCATAACACTGTAGCATTATCTCAGGAATAGAGAGTACATACCTGGAGTGCATTTGTGAACTGTGCCCATTGCGACGCATGCCTACTGTGTGTGCATTGCAGCTAGCAGCAGGCTTGGTCCCAGTGTCAGTGATCTTGGTACAGTAGAATCTAGCACACAGAGACAGCTGCTCACAGGATTTAAACAATGGATTCTGGTTAATTTGTTTGGGTTCAACGACTACTCTTTGTGAACTTTTTGTTGTTGTTTTAAATTGTGATGTTTAGGATGAAACTCCCATGCATGTTGGCAAGTCCTTGACCACTGAGCTACATCCATCGCCCTCAAGTTACACTGTTTGCTCTGTCCTTGGCCTTCAGTTCCTTGAGGTGCAGTTGGCCCTAGGTTAGATGCCTTACCAGTATCATCAGATCGGAAGTCTGCCTTTCTCCTGTTATGATCTGTTCTTTACATCTCAGAAGCAGCAGTTCACTGGATATTCATCTAGTGTTCCTTGGTATGATTAGTGATTAAAGCAAAGGTGGTCCCAGGCAGTAATTATCTTGTCTGTTGTTTCAAATGCCACATAGACTAAGAAACAATTTTTGAAGCTAACATGATACATAGAGAATAGATTTCTAAGAATAACGAAAAAGAAAAAGGAGAAAGTAGTAAGTTAGATATTTAATGGAATAATTACCATAAAATGAAATTAAAAGCATTCTGAGATGAAACGAGGGAGATGGGGTAGTAAGATAATAGGACCATCTTTGAAGATATAAAGTAGTTATGAGGTAAAATAAATGGAAGCTAAACTTTTGGAAACACACGAGCGCGCGCATGCGCGCGAGCACACACACACACACACACACACACACACACACACACACAGACTGAAGACTTTTAATGGGTACCATGATCTAGCATGACTTTTATAGAGAATGAAACTGTCCCCTTCAGAATCTTTGAGTCTTACCTGTTCTAGGTGAGTGGGGAAAGAAAGGCTCAAAGAGATCAGTACTTCTCAAGTAAATGCCTGACCCTGAAGCTGAATGCTGCCAAAGGAACCCCAAAGGCTCCCACATTCAGCATGATAGTGTTGAAAATCCTAGCTTCCTACCTAGGGCAAGTGGGGGCTTGGTAGATATTAAAGGTTTAACCTTCCATTTGAAATAATATACACAAAATGTGGCTAAGTGAGTGGTTTACCAGCATCTCTTAGTGTATCACAGTGTGCCTGAGCCTGTCACAACTGCTCTTCATCAATGTGCAAAAGGGTTAGACTTGCACACACAGTTTAATTTGTAGTTAAAATAGCAATCTACCCAACACTGGCACCTATTGGTTTTGTTTGTTTTTAGAGAACTCATTAGGCCACATTAGCAGGTTTTAAATATGCTTCTCACTACTCTGGCCCTCAGAACTGTCCTTAGAGTTAGGATTTTCCACGCCCAAGCATGGGGTGGCTTGTAATTCAAGAGACTGAAGCAAGATGAGCTCAACCGGAAAGCCATCCTACTCCACACACAAGATTCCTCTGTACATTTGGTAGCTAGAAACCATCTTTAAAAACATTTCGCTGTCCTGTTGCGAGCAATAAAGCACTGTGGGAATGAATATTTCTTCTAACAAGATATTCCCAGTCCTGTGAGTGGCTCAGGACTTTTCCAGGAAGCCCAGTGCTGCTTGCAGCAAAGTTGAAAGGCTTCCCCTACGTCACAGGCAGAAGAGAGCATTCAAATACTTAGCAACATGTAGAAGCCAGTTTCTCACCCACACCAGAGCAGGGTCCACTACCATACAAGTTCCCTTGAAAGGAGGGAAATGATAAGATCAAATTTTAAAATAGTACCAAAACAGTCAAGAGACTTGAAAAAGTCACCAATTTTCCTATCAAACAGATGTGTACAGGGTGTGTGTGCGCACACACACACAGAGTCACATTCTTCTTTTTTTTTTTTTTTTTGTCCAGAAGGAAAGTATGTACGGGCAATAATCTTTATATTAGTGTGTTCATAAAGAAGGCTGGGTAGCACAACAGGAAAAGCTAAGATTTACAAGGGTATTTTTAATACTGCAAGCAATTGATTTACTTTGAGATAGGAAATAATGTCGGTATTTGAATCTCTGACTCTAAATCTTAGCATCTGTCTGATTGGCACTTTGACCCCAGGCAATGTCAAGAGCATCATACGGTAGTTTCCATTGGGGGGGGGGGTGAAAGCAGCTGTGGTTGGAGGGGTGCTTGGCATATCCCAGTGGAGAAGTACACAGGTCTCTGCTGGTATTGGGCTATCTCTCAGAAGTGCAGAGCCTCATGTCTATTGTCTTAGCTTGATGGAAGTCACTTCTATTTCCTTATCTAGAACATTCTTTTTACACTGTTGTCTACACTGTGATGGTCAGACCTACAGACTATCTGTCCGGTTACCAATACTTCCCAGTTACAGCTGACAGGATCTGGTCCCAGTTTTTTAACAAGGAATTTTCATTTGACTTGTAGTGTTACCCAAGTTAAAGTCACTGCATCTTTGGGTTTTATAATAAACATGAGTGTGTAATTGGAATGTATTCTATACCCACCATCCCTCCACTGGGTTCCCTTAAGAAGTGACATGATAGAAATCTAGGCCTCCTCATTAACCTTCCTGCACACAATTGTTTGCTTTGACAAGTGGCAAAGTGACATATATGGAGTTCCTTCGTGTTTAGAATTGACTTCTCAAGCGACCTCTTTCAGTAATCAGCCTTGGGCTTAATTTACATAATAAACTCTTCTAATCATACGTGATCCAAAGATGGGGATGTTGTGACCGCACAGTCTAAAAATCTCCCTGCTCTTCATTACATTCAGATCCTTAATGGCCTGAAAAACAGATCTTGGGTTTATATAACTTGTATTTATTTTTTGTCACGTCTTTCACTTAATTGTTTATGAAGTAACTGCACCTTCTGATATTACTTGCTTGCAATAGATGTTCACAGTTGGATATATTATTTTAAACAAGCTGCCTGGTCTTTATTGGGAAGGCATATCTACTCTCTGAGTGCCCAGCCTTCACCACTGAAGTTTTCACAGAGAAACTGTCCAAACTTGTTTAGAGCTAGCTAACTGAGTCAGCAAGCTCCTTCTGTTGTTCCTGAAACTCTGAGGCAGGTGCTGTGTGCTGGGGCCCAGCCTGAGATGGAGTCTTACGGATTCTACATAGATAGATTGGTCACATAAGTGAAGGTGGGAGCTAGTGACTCATACTCAGACTTCAGGTGCGCAGGAGCCATGACAGTGCTATTGACTGACCTCATACTGCTCCCTGCCTTTGGTTCTGTGCGGTTTAAATGTTGTTTTATTGTATACCCATAGGCAGATCATAGTTTCTTAGCGTCATCTAGAAGTCACTATTTCTGACTTACTGTACTGAAGTCACTAAGTGCCTTATTGAAGTCAGCTCTCCATGTCCACCCTGCCTCACTGAGCCATCAAGTCTGGGGGACCCTCCATTTCTTAGGCCTCTTTACTGAGAGTGCAAAACTAGAAGTCTCCATATGCACTGTTGGAATTTTTTAAAGCATACATTCCATTTTAGAGGGGGAAAAATCACAAAATAAGAGAAATATTTGCACAAGTAAAAACAAATAACAATTTTAAAGAGCCAGTATAATAGTTGGTGGAGCATCTGTTGCATATCTTTTTTCTGACTTTGACTTGCTCATTTTGAGTGACTGTGGCAAGTTACACTGAAATACTAAGTGTCCTGGACTGCCTCTTTGGAAAAGTACTAAACCCCAGAGCAGCTTTCAGATGCCCATTGTCATAAAGATAGCTTTTAGAACATGTAAGAGCACATGGTGGCCATAATGAGATTATGGAGTCTATTCAGTGGGTTATTTATATATGGGAGAAGCCACGATCCTTCATTGGATACTGGATAGTTTTAGTGACACAGAAGCTACATCCTGTCTCCTGGCTTAGGGGTGAAAATTTGTGTTTGATAATGCCATTGCACCCAGTGCTGAGTGTGCTCAGCACATTTCCAGTTTCCTCCATAGCTCCTCTTCTTGTAATGGGACTTTGCCAGAGGCCATACACTACAGAAGGAACAGAAGAATAGTACATGCCACACTTAGAAACACGGTTGGCCCAGGAACTGTGAGTCCAAGTCTGGCCACCCTGGGCTTTATGTGCTAATATGTCTTCTTTAAAATTATCATGAGTGTCCTTGCTCATGTGTGTGGGGGAGGGGGTATGTGTGTAAAAACACTTCCCATGAGGACAGATATGTCAGATTGCTGGTGTCTGTGTATGGCTACCAACCAAGAACAAGGTAACAGTGGAACTGAGAGGCAGTAAAAGGCTGAAGGCAAAAGTGGGCTTCATTTTGAGAGGGGTTGCCTGGGAAGGATGGGTATAGAAAGCATCCTTGGTTTGTAGTCTGGGAATAAACAAAACCACGGAGCATTGCCCAGCCTCAGCCACTCTGGGCATCTCTACTCATTAGCAATTCTCACTTTGTCTTCTTTGACTGTCATTAAAGTCCTTTTGTTTCCATTGACCAGGAAGCACACACTTATGTGTGGTTTGTTTTGGAATCCCCTGCCCTTGCCAGCAGGTTCTTTGACAGACCCTGAAGGCTCAGACAGGGAGGAGTGTTGATACACCTACAGTCGGGGCTCTTCCTTTCTAGTTCACCAGTCTCTCACATGCTCTAGTTGGTTCCCTAGGACACAGGAAATATCAGCCATCATGCCAGGGTAGCTCCTTGGGTTCCAAATGTAGGAAACTTCTCCCAAAGATCAGGAGGGTCCATGTTGAAGTGGTGCAGAAGATCAGAGGATGAGGCTGCCCTGGGTGGGATTCGATTCACAGTCATTGGCATCTCCTAGGAAACAGGGATCACACACTCATGTAAACCGACAAATACAGGCCTTCCGAGTACCACCCCCTGCTCTGAAAGTAACCAATGATAGATACAACAACTGATCCCAGCATGAAGACCAAAAATCGAGGAAGAATAGACACCGTGAATACAAAATAAGTAAAATGAGAAATAAAGGGCTTCACATAGCCAAGAAGGTATTTAGGAATTATTCAGAATAAAACTGTCTTTATTATTTCATAAAACTCATCTTTATATCTCTACCCTTGTATTTATAGCTTGTTAACGGTTCACATAGATTTATAAATAATTGAACAATGCTAGAGATCCAGTGCATAAAAGAGGACACGTTTCTTTCTTAACAGCCCTTAAATATTCATCACGAAGATAAAATTTTCAAGCAAAATAAAACACTTAAAAAAATAGCCAAGAGGCATAGACAGACATTTTAGAGGGAAAAAAAAACATTACTTTGAGAAAAACTGATTTATATAGTTCTTAAGAGGCTCAAATTTATTCCTAAAGCGCTAACTCTGAGTCTGGATGTGTTTGATCCTTGGGGGAGTGCTGTGGCCTTCATGCCTGCCTCACTTTCAAGTCTAACAGCACAGGAGATAGAAAATTTTCACTGCTGTGAAGAAGCCCAAACAATATTAGTGGCTTAGAACACTTTACATATCATGAAACATCAGGGCCAAAACCCAGTGTTGAGCCTTCAAACCCTTAGGTCTCCATTGTAAGTGTGTAACTGTGGCTCCTGGGCCTTGTGTGCACTGTAATGAGGACATGCAGACATGCATGATGTATATGTAGGGTTAGCAAAGAAAGTATGCATAGGAAACAATAGTGATGATGGGGTCTAGTCATGCAAAGTGCATGCATGACAGCGCAGTGTGTCAGACACAATGGAGCATACATGCATACTTACACATACATAGAGAGGGTAAAGACAATACATGTGAACTGTGTTAAGCTCCTGCAATATAAATAACAAACTCCATTTCTATCAGACATATTGGTAGTGATGCCCTGTTATACATTATATAACTGACTAAGTCATAAACCCCGAGATGAACTAAGAAAATCCCACAAGAGTGTAGGTAAACTGGGTGCTATGGCATGTGCTTAGTCCCAGCTACCCAGAAGACCAAGTCTGGGGGTTGCAAACTAACTGGGCAACATAACAGGACCTACAGGATAGAAAGATGGGAGAATTGTCCTTGTTCACACTTCAAATTTTTCTATTTTTAAATCTACTAATAGTTCTAAAATCTTTTTGGCTTCCCCCCCCCCCATTAAGGTTACACTAGATTGATTTTATGGCATTAGTAAGTACTTTGAGCCCATCAACAGAAGTTGCTAAATAATAATGTAATTAAACTCAGGTTAGTTCAGTATAGGGACAGAGACATTAAGAGATGTTAAGCTTCCTTGGCTAAATACAAGTGCTGTGTGTGTGTGTGTGTATATGGTAGATGGTGAGTGAGTCGATAGGTTGGTAGATTACGTAGACTGTTGGATATATGGATGGTTGGGTGTCGGTTGAGAAGATAGGTGGTTGGTAGGTGTATGGATGGATGGATGGGTGGATGGATAGCAAGATGGACTGATAGATCAGCCCAGTCTTGGGCAAGAACATAATCAATCTCATAAAGAGAAACCAGATTCTGTGTTGTTGAATGCCAGCTCTGCTTCAAAGTCACTTTGTATTAGTGAATCTGCCCTTCTTTCCTCTTCCTCCTGTTAAACTATGGAATGAAGTTAATTCTTTCATTGAAGGAAATGTCTGAGAAACTGTCCCTGATCCTTTGAATTGAGAACAGGCGTCTGCACGCTCGAGTAAGGCTCAGACATAGGACAGATTTAAACAAGGGTACTTTATCAGGGTTACCGCTGGCCTCAATGCTCAAAGCAAATAATGTCACGACCATCTAAGCTGTCGTGCCACAAGAGTAATGCTGCCTCTTCTGAAGTGTCCCCTCCTGAGTTGTCAGCAGGCATCAGTTCAACCACTGCAGAAGTTGCTACCACCTAGCCATGAACTCTCCTCGGATGGATGTTTTCTACTTCACTGCTGCTCTTTCTGTAATTCCTGGGTCATTAATATCATTGCCTGCAATTAGTGACAGTCGGGCGAACAAGAGGATTGTGGGATGTCCTTCCCTATCCCCTCTGACCGTGGACATTTCACGCTAAGCTGATCCTAGTTAGATATTTCTGTGTTGCCACAAAAATATTTTAAAAATCAAGAATGTTAAAAAAAAAAAACAAAAACAACAACAACAACAAAACAAAACAAAACCAGAGAGAAGAGAATGGGTTATGTGCTACAAATAATCCGCTCAGCTGCATATGGCTCATGATTCAGAGTATTTTTGTGAGATGTTATCACTGTCTTGAACAGGAAGTTTGCATTTTAAAAATCTGGGATTTTAAGTTAATGGACAATAGAGAATTATGTCTTATCTTTAGAACTATTATATCATTTTTTAATCTGACTTTAGTCGTTACTATTGAAATGGTCATCTGGCAACCTATTTTTAAAACACAATTCTCTTGGTAGTTTTAGTTCAGGTGGATGGTGACTCTCCTGTGAAGGCAATTGTTACTTTACTGTAGGTTATACTGTCCTCATTCTAATGACTGCCTCTGGATTGAAGCAATAACAAACACTCTAAGTATGTAAAATAAGAAGGGTACTTTTTAAATGACATTATTTTAAAATTTTATTATTATTAATTTTTGCCTAATGAGTAGTCCTTGATTGTGCAAGCCGCCACAGAGTTAGCAGTAAAATTTTATACTAGATAGCAGCATTTTTTTTTTTCAAAAAAAGTCATTAAAAAAAAAAAAACAAGAGAATGAATTAGTGGGAGCAATATTTTGAGGAAAAATACATAGCTTCATAAATGATTTCCCATGCTAAAGCATCTCTTGAGTTAAAACAGGACCAGGTGTAGTTTGTGGCTGGCACCGCTTTCACTTTTCTCAGGACAGTGTCAGGAGCCTGAAGTGAGCACAGCGGGTACAGGCCGAACAGCCCTGACTTGAAACTCAAAGTCCAAACCCCAAAACTTTTGGTGCTAACAACTCTATACAAATGTCCAAAATTCCAAAAGATTCCACAGTCTGGAAGGTTTTGGGTTCCGAGCATTGAGACTTCTTTCTCAGCCCGTAGCACAGACTCGCCTAAAAGTCACTATGTAGACCAGGCTATAACTCACAGAGATCCAACTTTTTCTGCCTCCTGAATGTTGGGATTAAAGGCATGCACACCACCATACCTGGTCCTTAACCTGTTTTCTTGATGTACTCTCATATATGTATACATGCACATGCACATGCACATGTGGGTGTACACATACATTCTTACACACACTGTATAGACAGGTGGTGCACAAACTCATGTGTCTGCCGTGTATTCCTGTTTCCCTCTTTGGTGAGCTGTTCTCTTTTGAGGACTACTTATCAAAGCTAACTGACTCATCCAGGATAGGCACATATTTAATCTTCATATAGTTTTCCCATGGTTGAAAGGTTTTAGGAGTAACTCATGATAAATCTTAGTTTCAGATATGGCTTTCATAATTAGATATTGCAGCTGTTCTCCCAACTGATTGCTACCCGTTGGGGTCCAAGCCTTGTTCTCTATGCTGGCTCTTGCACATGTGGCTATGTAGTGTCCTTGGTTCCTTAAAGTGGCCAAGTAACCAATGCCATTAAAGTCTTCTCAGTGTACATCCATATAAAAACAGCTTGCTAGAAGACATGTCCAAGCTGGTTGGTACATTTTTAAAGACTTCTGTTTCTGCACTGTCAATGAACTATCCCATCACAGTTCATATAGAGTGCTTAAGCTCAGAAAATAAAATTAAGACAGCCCTCCAACGCACACAGGAAAACCTATCCATTTGTACTTAATCCATGGCTTCAGTCATTCCTTAATGCTGGAAGAGAAGAGAGGATGTCTAAGTTCTTATGTTTTAGATTGGCTTTTCCAAAGTCATTTTGCCCAGTGCACAAGCCAAGAGATTGTGTTATGTGAAAGCTGCTGGGCCAGTTATTCTCTAAATGTGAATGGCTGCTTGGAGATTTTGAAATACAATAACAGTGACACAGTTTTAATAGGAGTGATTCTTCCTGTGAGTTGGGCCCATGTTCCCTTAGATGAGAAACACACACTCCATCCCTGCTGGTTTATGATGTTTAAGTCTGGACAGTCCCCTATCTGCAGAGAAAGTTCATCAAATGGGAGTGGGAGCCCATCAAGGAACCCAGCAAGGTGCCATGCTGGGTGCTTTCTTGTTGTGTATGTGTTATGTGTTTTGTGTTTTGCTAAATGAATGTTCTTGTGTGCATGTTTTATGTTTTGTCAAATGAATGCTTCTCTTTGAAGATGTCTTGCTTTGTGTTCTTGTTTCTTCACGAGACACTTTGAGGGACTGTGCCATGGTGCTTTTGCTCAAGGATAAGACAAGCTTGGTATTATGGAATGAGAAGCTCTGAGACAAGGAAGACTGAACTCCTGCTGTTTAGCCAGATTCCTGTTATCTCTTTGGAAATCAAGGAGATGCATTCCACTCTTTCCCTCAGCAGGCACAATGGAAAACATAGTAAAAATAAAAAGAGGAAAAAAACAAAAAGAAAGAGAGAGAGAAAGAGAAAGAAAATTTCCTCTTCTTCCCAGTGCTTTGGACTGATGTTTATCTCAGACATTGTCTCATTGTCCTTTTTAAAAACAGGCATTGATTTTTGCCTTTTCCTGGACATTATTATTTCTGTGTTTAGGACTTTTTCTCCTTCTGTGTGTCAGCTATCTTGGAGAATGACCTTGCTAACTGAGCCATAAAAATGCATTAACTTGGGCTCTAGAGACTGAATTCTGTCTCTGTGGTTTATACTCTGAATCTGTATTGTATTTTTTTTTTTGGAATTTAACCTGATACTGGACTAAGTAGAAAGACTTTAGCTCCCCAGCTTGTATGTTGACATTAAATAACTGCACTTGACCAGGGTCCTTGTTTCTCAACTTATATGTCTCATGCTTTTTGTTTTATTTTGTTGGCACTCAGAGATGCATCCCTGGTGGGAGGACACAGTAGTCTGGTTCTGTGTGTTGGGGTGACATTAAAGTCATGTGTCTCACTGGATGCTGCTTTTTTAGTTTGCCAGTTAAGCCCCTGCTACTTTTTTTTCAGATGCCTTTGCTGAGCTTGGGGGAAGGTGTGTAGAAAGTCTCACCCAAGAAAGTGGAGTTAGCATGGCCAGTGTGTGGTCTAGAGTGAGCGGTCAAGGGCAGTACCGATAGAATAGGTATTGACAGAGATTCTTATAAAATGCGGACAAATCAAATCATCAAGATCAGCCCCATGTAAGGGCACAGCTTCTGTTGTTTTCCTGGCTGCATGATTATCATGTGTCTCTTTGGTGAACTTGCTTTGATTAGTTGACGTATTTACTTTCAAGTGTCTGCCAATCTACAAATCTCTCATGGCCACTTGAAATAATGTGACCAATCCTCCATAGTGTGACCATGGGACCCAAAGATCTGTCCTTTGATGGGAACAAGGCCTACATGTGGGCTATGTCACCCTCCACCTGATGACCTACTCTTCTCTACTTGACTGAGTACAGCCAGCAGCTGTAGCTTGGTTTTGGAGCAGAGCAGATACATCCACACAGAGACACTTTGAAATGCAGTACTCATCTCTGTGAGGATGGTCCAAGACTCAGGTGTCTTCTGTCTGTGTGGTCTATTTAGCAGATCCCACCTCTCTAGCTCTCTGTGTGCTCATATAGTAAGATCTGCAGATAATTGGAAACTCAGGCATCTCAAACTCTGTATAATTGGTTTCTTGTTTTTTGTGTGTGTGTTTTGAGACTGAATCTTCTTATGTTTCCTGCACTGGCCTCGAACCCTCAGTCCTCATGTCTTAGGCTTCTGATGGCTAGGATTGCAGACATGGATACCATACGCAACTCAGGGTGCTTCTCTGCTGAGCAGTGATCTTTGCTCATCTCTAGAGGAGACAGGAAAGTGTAGTGATGCTCTGAGTTAGACCCAAGAAGCAAGAGCTTCTAAAAGCCAGCTATAAAATGCCCAAGTATCTTTACTAAGCCCACCTCCCAACAGGATAGAGAAAGTTTTCAAGTAATTTTTTTTTTGGGGGGGGGGTTTGAGATGGTTTCTCTGTGTAGCCCTGGCTGTCCTGGATCTCACTCTGTAGACCAGGCTGGCCTTGAACTCAGAAATCTGCCTGCCTCTGCCTCCCAAGTGCTGGGTTTAAAGGCGTGTGCCCTAATTTTTAATGTTATAAAGTCTATTTCCCTCCCATGTAGGCCAGGGGAGAAAAAATGTTTGGGCACTAAATAAAAGCTTAGGTATAACAATGTTATTTTTCCTGTCTCTTAGTGATTAAATGCAATTTTATCCATTTGATAATACAATAATTGTGGCCACATTAGATAATGCTGGTGGATTGATACAAAGGAAAACTAAGCATAATGAAGTAACGTTTATTTTTATTCTTTAAGTTAAAAATTCCCAGGGACATTCAAATGAAAGCTATAAATGTTGTAAAACTATCTAATGAAATGGAAATAGATTATATTTCCCAGGTGAGTTAGTGAACAGGGAGAGGGGGGGGATAGAATGGGGGGGGGGTGTTCAGAGAGGATAAAATTTGCAATGTAAATAAAGAAAACATCTAATTTAAAAAAAAAGAATAAAATTTGACAACTTAAAAAGATTTTATTTCCCAAGTATTAGCAATTTTCTTGTTATGCTTCAAAATCGGTGCTGAGCCTTTTAACGCTTCTAGGTTCCAGGTTGATGGGGGTGAGGATAGGGGACATCAGAGTACTAATCTTGTGGTGTGTTTCAGTAGCTCGTGGCCAGGAAGGAGACACAATCAAGACAGAGCACAGGGCCATTTGTTCCAGTAGGAGCAGATCCACTAGACTTAGAATTATCCCAACTTTTGAGAACATACAGAAAATCACACTTGTGTCAGATCTAAGGCTTATATCTCGTATAAGGGTTTTATTGCTGTTACACTCCTAAAGATTTCTGTTGGTAGGAACATCTGAAAATGGACTTTTCCATGACAAGTTGTCAGATGGCAGTCCTAGCCGTATTAGTTATTTCTGTTCAGGGGCAAGCGCAGCTTAAAGGAGTAAGGGCTCCTCAGCTTGTAGTTTACGGGGATACGAGCA
>JADRCD010231373.1:888-31250 GCA_019843815.1 Montemys delectorum
TCTCTCTCTCTCTCTCTCTCTCTCTCTCTCTCTCTCTCTCTCTCTCTTTCTCTGTGTATGTGTGTGTGTGTGTTATATACATATGTTGGAGGTTGACAGGACAAGAAGTTACAGAAGTCAGAGGTTTTGTTTGATGTGACACCAAATCCCAATTTTCCATGTAACCAAAAGGCTATTCTTTTTCTCAACATAAAAACATCTTTACATTTCTACATGTATAAAAAAAAAAACCCTTAAAATAATCTGACACATTATAAATTTGTTTAATAGTAAATATTTTTTCTCAAAAAGCTTTTCCTGGACCTTCAATTTCCTTTCTTTTTACAAAGAGACTCCTATTTTGGATCAGGTTCCTAGTGACTAGAGAGGGAAACTGCCCAGGTGACTGTGATATGCTCGTGTGTTCTTGTACCAGCACCTAACCATTGCTAAGAAAGTCTTAGAAGATAGTGGCAGTTACATATACTTTATTTAATACATTGCATGCAAGTACTGGTTTTAAGAAGGCAGTAGGAAGCTGCACTGTGAACACACTGACTTGCTAACCAGGACCTTGATTGCACTGACTCTGTCATACTGATCTCAACTCTAACATTCGCATCAGAGTTTTGTGTCTTGGGCAAACATGTTTATACATTTATAAGATGTGTATTATAAATACACAACCATTGAACTTCAGCACCTAGTACCCAGTTTGATGGTGAGGAGGTAGATGAAGATCCCTGTGTGTGCCCTGCTGGCTGGACATCACCCTATCCCACTATGTATGTTACCATGTTGATTTCTCCAAGCATTTTAGATGGCACATCCACAGCTACTTGAGACGCGCCTGAGATTCATAGGTCAGGCTTCTCTAGAGTCACAGGATTTACAGAATGTCTCTCTACATTGAGGGACTTTATTGTGACGACTTATAGTCAATAATCTAACTACCCCAACAATGGCCAGCAGTGAATGGGAAGTCTAAGAATCTAGTGGTTGCTCAGTCCCAGGAGGCTATTGGTTTCAGCTGGTCTTCTGTAGAGGTACTTTCCAACAGATGTGCTGGCAAGTAAGTGCAAGCAGATGAAGAGTGAATCTTCCTTCTACCAAAATCCTTAGGTAGGTCTCCAGCAGAAAGTGTGGCCCAGAATAAAGGTGTGCACACCTGGATATGGGACTTACTTTGTTCCAGACTGGCCTTGAACTCAGAGGTCTCCTTGCCTTACTCTCCTGGGATTAAAGGCATGTACTACCATGCCTGGGCCTAAGCTTTTCATGGCCACTATGCCTCAAGATCTCCATGCCAAAATCCAGATCAGAAACTTGTGTCTTCCAGCCGCAAGATCTGGATCACAGGTGATCCTTCCAATTCTGGATTGCACTTCATTTCATATATAGTAAAGCTGACAACCAGGAATAGCCATTACAATACCTGATTATATATGTGGATTCTCCTATTATTTTTAATTTGAAGTATGTTCAAGTGTAGCAAAATGCACATATGACATAATTTCTCATCTCAAAAACTTTCTTAATGTTTAGAATCAAACATGTGCATTGTCGTATCATCCTAATTCAACACTTTTCCTTCTTACAAAGTAATGTCATATTCATTAAACGGTACCTCCTGATCTCTCACTCTCTCTAGCTCCTGGTAACCGCCCTTCTATTTTGTGTTTTTATAAATGTTATTATTTATATTTATAAATGTTATTATTATGTACTTTGTATAGATAGAACCATGAGAGATTTGTCTGTCTTTCATTATTTTATGTAGCATCATGTCCTTGGATTAATCTCGATCAATGCCTATGTCAGATCTTTATCCTTAGTGGGAGCTGTGTACAGCTCTATATTGATTGAGTCAATATTTTGTCATGATGTATACATGTAGCTATTGCTAGTTATTTTTTGCTGTTGTAAATCCTTCCACTATGTAGATATTCTAAAATTTACCTAACCGTTCAGGTTTCTATCTGGACTTTTTCTATTGCTGCTTGATTGCTAGAACAACTTTGTTGTCTTAGCCACAGTGTGTGTACGTGTACAAGTGTCTTCCTGAAGTATGATGGCCTTCCCAGGGGAAAGTACTGCATCTTGGTACTTTTTGGGGTATTTGTGAGGGAGTTCTTGTCATTTACTAACCACAAGCCGGAGATATATTATGATAGTTTTCAGCTGATAAAGAATTCTTCCCCATATCACAGAACATAGACTATTGACACAAGACATAACTGAATATTCAAGTAGGTAAAACAACAAACCCTGAGAACTTCCCTTTCAAAAGCATATTTTGCAACACTCTGTAAAAAGCCTCCTCTTCCTCCACAGTGCCTACAGGTCGATGGTGCACATATGGAGATATGGTTGTAATTTCAAATCTGCCCATCCGAAATGGAAGTAGCTTTATGAGGAAGAAAAGTATCCCTTACAGAACTTTCATGGACAGTATGCACTTGTCCTGAAGCCTTTGTAGTCATCTGTCTCTAAGTGCCTTGGCTTTGGGAGAGAGCTATGACATTCCCTTAGATTGCAGCTGTCTCATGGGGAGAGATGAGTGAGGGATAGTGCAGTTGTGTCTACCGGATGGTCTTCAGTTAGATCACGATCTGACTCATATTCCAGTGACACTGTCTAATTGCCAGGTGTTGGTAAGTTCTAAGCTCTTCTATTCAGTTCACTCAGCCGCAGAAGCAGTCAGTAGCACCCCTAGTAAGTCTCTATGGGAAAGGAAATGAGAAAAGCATCATCATAAAGTTTCTAAAGGAATTAAGTAAAGTAAATTTTGAAAAAAAAAATGCACCTAGGATGTGTTTAAATTTTCAAATCTAGTTTGGCAGCCAGGGATTTTATTTTCATAAATATTTGCTCTTTTGGTTTTGGACCACCTCATTTTTTGTGTATTGACATGGATTGAATGCTTGTTTGTATTGGCTAGAAAAGCTTCCCATAGATTGTTTCCTTCTGTTGATATTTGTCACAACACTCGAAAGCAATTATAATTATTGTTTAACTAGAAATGTTTAGACAAAAAAATACTAAGTAACCTGCTCCAGATCTCATGGTCACTAAGGAGGGAACAGCTCTGGGGCTGAGCCTCCCATTGTCTCCTCCGACTTAACTCTGCTGTATTACCTGTCATGATAAACTTGTTAAAGCTCTTTAATGCCACATTCAACTCAGCTAACTGGCTTTAAGTCTAAGACACCTTCACTATTCCCCTTTGAACAACAAACTATACTGACATAAAGGGAATCGATACCTAACCCCAGAGCACAAGCCCACACTCGTGTCCAAAAGCTCCAAAGCTCAGGTACATTGGAAATAAAATTCCAAGTCTAAAATTTAATTTGCACCTTAGAATTTAATCTCTATGAAATCTCATTTCTCCAAGAGTGACTTATTAATCAGCTACACACTGAACTATGAGGAAGCCGGTGTGCTTTGCATAAGAATCCAGAAGGCAAAATCAATTATGAAAAAACAACTTTAGGCAAATGTATAAAGCTTTCAACCAAATGATGTGTGGCTGTGCTGGCATATTTTCCCCTCAGTTCTCTCTCCCTGTCTCCCATTCTCTTCTTCTTCTGGGGTGTGTGTGTATGTGTGTGTGTGTGTGTGTGTGTGTGTGTGTGTGTGCACGCGCACGCGCGCACGCGTTGGTAAAATCCCCTCACCTATAGCCGTGAAATCTCTAGGAGGCAGCAAGATGGCTGGCTGACTGCCAGGCTTTCCCCACTGCTGGAAACACCACACCACATACCTCACCTCCTGAGGGCCCAGTTGAAGCTCCCTGTTTGAGATAAGTCTTTCTGTATCATGAATTTATGCATATGCAGGGAAGTGGATGTAGATGCCACTCTGAGCACCATAGACAGTTCAGGGCAGCACTTTAAATGTAGCATCAGATGGCAATCAAGACTTGCATAGTGCAAACCTGTACTAACCAGCTCAACATCACCCAGTACTTATTACACCTTCATTTCCCTGGGGCCAATGTGAGTGGAGTGGTGCTGCAGTAAGATTAAGACAAGAGAACAGAAAAGTGCAACCTAGGAAAGCTGCCATCTGGGTACGTCGACCCAGTTGTCCCTTTTTGTACTGAACAGATCTATAGGGTCAGTTGCCGTCAAGTGCAGGCAGCCCATAGGTTACAGGGTGCTGGAGAAGGCAATGGTAGTGTGACCCAACTGCTGAGGACAAACTTATTCAGTTGTTTCAGAAAGCAGAAGCCTTATGACCACAAGAGTTTGTTAAGGACCAGAATGAATTCAAGCCATGGTAGAATGATTCCTCTGAGCCAAAGTCACCTAAAACTCCTTTGTACAAAGGAGAAAGAGCACCTGCGTCTTAGGCCAGCAAGATGGCTTAAGTGGGTAAAGGTGTTTGCCAACAAGCCCTGGGTACAAGCCCTAGGGCCCATATAATGAAAGGATAGAACTAGTTCCCATAGGGTGTTGTCTGATCTACACACACACACACACACACACACACACACACACACACACACACACACGCACACACACGTAAGTGAATTAATAATTTTAAAAATAAAAAAGCAGGTGAATATAGAAAAATTGTATCATATGCCTCTACTTCTTATAATCATGTTTTCTTATTTTTTTAACAGAGTTCATTTTTACTTATAATAGTACAGTAAATCTATGTGGTATTTGAGGTATGTAGGAAACATGATTTTATTGTAAATATCCCAACCTTTTAATGTAGGTGATGAGAGACTGTGTGCTGTTAAGCTGTGATCTCAAGGAAGCCATACCCAGCAGGCTCTGCTGCTGCAGTCATGGGCTAAGAAGCAATACTATTCAATCTATACCACTGTACATACTTATTGTCCAGCCTATATTCCAGTCTATAAACTGATTTTTTCTGATTATCTCCACTGTCCATTTTTATTCACATTTTGTGGGATATTACTAGGTCATTTTCAGTAATTTATGGTTACATTTGTCCTTCATGGGCAAAGAATTTCTGCAGCAAATATTACAGATCTGATTTTTATTTTTATTTTTATATTTTACTTTTTTCCTCTTGAAATTACCACCTCAAACCAACCCCTGTGCCCGAGGACTTGGATTACATCCAAGTGCTTCCATGCCTCACTCGGATATAATTTTCACAGTCCTGTACTTTATAGGAACTACTGTGGTATTTTGTTGTTGTTATTTTTTAAATAAAATAATGTAAGATCTGAGTAAACAGGGACATCTCAGAAAAACACCAGGAAGCCAGGAATTTCCTTAATAAGATAAGTTCAGGAACTTTGGGAAGGTGGTAGATCTCTCTGGAAGGGAAAGGCTAATTAACATTCCTCAGATCACAGAGTGAGAACCAACCTGCAGGTGGGGACACATTTTGCAGGGTGGACCTTTGTCCACCTTCAGACTAGGGAAGTCCTTGCCACCTCATTCCCTGAAGACTAATCAGTTTAAAAAGTCACACTGTTTTGCCAATCACATGGTGTCTAATGATTGCTACCCTGAAAATTGTATAAATGCTCACTGAACAAGCTGTGTGGGGTCACCGCCTCTCCTTAGGGTCTGGGACGGCCCCAGTGCACTGGAACATTAAAAATCCTCATGCTTTTTGCATTGATTAGGCTTCATGGGATTGACTCAGGGGCTCTCTGGTAAGATAAGGCTCAACAGGGTCTTACAATAACAGTTTCAAAGATCTCCTGTGCAGGAAGACGAGGACAGCAGCTGATGACAGGAAAGTGTGGGATCACCAGTGCAGATGGCACAATATACACACAGTATGGATACCAGCTTGTTTTCTTTTTCTCTTTCTTTTTTCACATTTAATTCCAATGGAATGGCATTCTACTGGACTAGATGCTTTCTGCCTGCCTGGATGCATTCTGTTTGATCTTTGATCTGCAACCAAATCCAGCTTCAAACTGTCCAAGCTAAAGGAACCCATGGCCTGCAGGGGGCTGTCCAGTGTTCCAGTTGTAAATAACTCTGGGTTAGGGATGGGGGCATGTGTTCTAGTCTTTCAGCTCTAGGACCTCATTTGTACAGACCTGTGTAGAACCTAGGTACACGAGCCTCACTCTCTCTGAGTTACGGATAAAAGGTCTTGGTTTTTTTTCCACCTCTGCTTCCACAGGATTTCCTGAGCCCTGTGGGGGAGGGATTTGATTGAGATATCAGGTTAGAGCTGAGTGTTCTAAGGTCTCTCACTCTATGTGTATTATCTGGCTGAGGGTCTTTGTATTTGTTCCCATCTGTTCCAGAAGGAAGGTTCTCTGATGATGGCACTGACTATAAGTATAGAAAAATGCCATTAGGAGTCATTTTATTGCTACAGTCCTTTTCGTAGAACAGTAGTATTTGGTTGTCCTCTAGGTTCCTGGGCTCTCTAGTCTCAGGTTTTTGATCACCTAAGCGGTGACAGGTATAATCACCATCTCATGGAGTGGGACTTAAGTCAGATCATATATTGGTTGGTTACTCCCACAAGCTTTGTGACAACATTATATTGCAGGCAGGACACCATGGAGATCAAAGGGTACGTGACTGGGTTGGTGTTTGTGTTTCTCTTTCGGTAAGATGGAGAATACCCTCCTGTACCAGACATGCTGGAATGTAGGGATAAAGGTATTATATGCAGGTGTCAGTTTAACATCTCTATTTTCAATGAATTGTGTAGGTATTGTCTTCAGCAATGGGGTTTGTAGAGAGCAGCCCATAGTCTTGCAACAGCCTGGGTTGTATGAGAGTTCCCAGAGGACCCCCTCTGGCCCCAATTAGATGTTACCCAGTCCTCGGACTGGAAGCATCTTTTGGAGATAAAACATATTCAGTTGGAACTCTGTCTTCTCTGGTCTTTGGCATCTTCATTTAAACCCCTTTCCTATATGTATTTATTTTAGTAACCTTCTGCTGGATTAAGTTTCTATGCTACTCCTAAATGGCCCTTAATGTTAGCTGTCTCTCCCCATGTTCCCTCCATCCTCCCACACTCCTCTTCCTCTCCCCACTCAATAATTCTGTTCTAGTCCCCCATTCATCCTTAACTATTGATTTTCCTTTTCTAATCATTATAAATTATAATAATTATAAAATTATAGTTATAATTAAATAATAAATAATTTATTTCTTTTTTCTAATGAGATCTATGTGTCCCCCATAGTCCTTTACTTTTGAACCTAACCTCTGTGGTTGTTTGGATGATAGCTCATTTACCATGGATGTAACAGCTAATAACCTCTTATAAGCCAATATATATCATATCCATTTTTCTAGGTATGGGCTACCTCACTCAGTATGCTTTGTTTTTCTAGTTCCATCCATTCACCTGTGAATTTCATAATGTCTTTTTTTTAATGGCAAAGTAATGGTTCATTGTGTAAATATACTACATTCTCTTTATCCATTCACCTGTTGAGAGAAATCTAAGTTGTTTCAATTTCTGGCTATTATGAATAGAGCAGCAATGAACATTCCTGCAAATATCCCTATGGTAGGAAGAAGCATCCTTTGGGTATATGCCCAAGAGTAGTATAACTGGATCTTGAGATAGATTTAGCTCTTCCTTAGGAACCACCAGGCTGATTTCTGTAGTGGCTGTACACATTCTACTCCCACCAGCAACGGAAGAGCATTCCTTCTATTCCACATCCTTGCCTACATGAGCTGTTATTTGCTTCCTAGAACTAAGATGATCTCAATTTTATTTCCCTGATATGTAAGGATGTTGAACATTTCTTTAAGTGTTTTGCAGCCACTGAATTTTCTCTTTTGATAATTCTCTGTCTAGATCTGTACACTCTTTTAATTAAGTTATTTAATTTCTTAATATCTAGTTTCTTGAGTTCTTCATATATTTTGGATGTTAGTCCTCTATTGGATCTGGAGTTGGTAAAAAAAATTTTATCCCATAGGCTGCCATCTCCAAATAACAGTGTCCTTTGCCTTACAGAAAGCTTTTCCGTTTCATGAGGTTATTAATTATTAATCTTAGTGACAGTGCTAATGATGTTAGGATGTTCAGAAAGTATTCTCCTGTGCCCATGAATTCAAGGCTATTCCCCACTTTCTATCCTATTAGGTTCAGTGTGTCTGGTTTTATGCTAAGGTCATTGATCTATTTGGACTTGAGTTTTGTTCAGAGTGATAAGTATTGATCTACTTACTTTCTGCTATATGTAGACATACAGTTTGACCAGCACCATTTGTTGAAAATGCTCTTTTTCTAGTGTGCTTTTCTGGCTTCATAGGTGTTCATAGCTGTGAGTTTGTGTCTGGGTTTTCAATTTGATTCCATTGTTCAATATGTATGTTTTTCTGACAATGCCATGCTGTTTTTATTACTGTAGCTCTGCAGTGCAATTTGAGACTGGAGATAGTGATACCTACAACAAGACTTTTTATTATTCAGGATTATTTTAGCTATCCTGAGATTTCTATGTTTCCAACTGAAATTTGTTCTTTCAAGATCTGTGAAGAATTCCATTAAAATTTTGATAGGGGCTGGCAAGATGGCTCAGAGGGTAAGAGCACTGATTGCTCTTCCGAAGGTCCTGAGTTCAATTCCCAGCAACCACATGGTGGCTCACAACCATCTGTGATGAGATCTGTCGCCCTCTTCTGGTGCGTCTGAAGACAGTTACAGTGAATAACACCAGAGCAAGCAGGGCTGGAGCGAGCAGAGGTTCTGAGTTCAATTCCCAGCAGCCACATGATGGCTCACGGCCATCTGTACAGCTACAGTGTACTCATACACATAAAATAAATAAATAAATCTTTAAAAAAAAAAAGAAAAAAAACGAAGTTTGAAAAAATTTTTTTGATAAATATTGCATTGGATCAGTAGATTACTTTTGGTAGAATGGTCATTTTTTACTATATTAACCATACTGATCTCTGATCCTGGGTGATTTTTCCTTCTTCAGATATCTTCTGCTTCTGTCTTTGCTGTCTTGAACTTTTCATCATACAAGTCTTGAGTTTATTTGCTTGGATACAGTTACCTCAAGGTATTTGACAGTATTTGAGGATATGGTGAAAGGTCTTGTTTCTCTGACTTATTTCCCAGTCTGATTGTTACTTGTATATAAGAGAGCTACTGATTTTTGTGAGTTAACGTTGCATTCAGCTATTTTGCTGAAAGCATGTGCCAGATATAGGAGTTTCCCAGTGGAATTTTTAGGGTCACTTATATATACTAACATATCATATTCAAATAAACGTATTTTGATTTCTTCTTTTCCAATTCGTATACCCTTAATCTCTTTCAGTAGTTTTATTGTGAAAGTGGAAATCTCTGGTTTCTTTGGGAAGTCTGTTATGTCAAATGATGTTTTGCTGGGGCACACAGGTTAAAGGTTATTTTGCTAAAGCACACGTGTGAAAAAATGTTCCTCTGAAGCAGACATAGGTAAAAGGATGCATGATGCTAAGAAAGAATATAAATATAACCCAGCAGACTATGGATGATGCTGTATGGTATTGATACACCTTGCCATTCCTTACTGGTCATTGTTTTTCATGACTTCATAGAAAGAAACACACTGTCTTAGTCAGGGTTCTCTAGAGTCACAGAACTTATGGTAGTCTCTATGTAGTAAAGGAATTTATTGATAACTTACAGTCTGTAGTCTAACTCCTAACAATCAACTCCCAACAACGGTTGACAGCAGCTGTGAATGGAAGTCCAAGAATCCAGCAGTTGCTCAGTCCCACAAGGCAAGCAGGCGAAGCAGAGAGAACCTTCCTTCTTCCAATGTCCTTATATAGGTCTCCAGCAAAAGCTGTGGCCCAGATTAAAGGTGTGTGCCGCCACACCTTTAATCCCAGATGACCTTGCTTGAACCCATAGATCTTCCTATCTTAATCCTCTGGGATTCATAGCTACTATGCCTCAAGATCTCCATGCCAAGATTCAGGTCGGAAACTCTATCTCTCAGCCTCCAGATTAGGGCCACAGGTGAGCCTTCTAATTCTGGATTGTAGTTCATTTCAGATATAGTCAAGTTGACAACCAGGAATAGTCACTACAATCCACCCCTTGTCAACTTGACACAAATAATATCTCATGTCCACATGAAACAATAACAAAATCATGAGTACGCCTAACATGATATAACTATTCCTCGTACAATCGCAAACGCATTTATAAATTTACAATGGGACAATGTCCCTTGGGGAACATTCTTTAGTGTCTCAACTTAAATATCAATTGATGTTAAATAAATTGGAAGAAAGAAAAATGTATTCTTAACAAAATAAGACAGAAGCATTCATATTACTTATAATCCTCATTTCTGCAACTGATTACGTGGCCTTAGCTGGTATTTATAACTACCTTCCTCTACTACCCATTCTGTATTTCCCTCCCCCTCAGCAAGCACCTCAGCAGGTCTTGGCTCTTTTCCTGGAGGATTGACCCATACCTTCATTCCTGATGGGTCTGCATCCTTTGTCATCCTGCTTGGATTAGGCTGTTGTAATTTCCCATTGACTTTAATCACAGGACATGGAAGTACTAAGAGACGCCCTAAGGGATCTCCTGTACTCCAAACATAATCCTGCTTACCTCCATTGTGAAAAGGCAATCCAATTTCTCCATGGTAATCTGGATCTATCACTCCTCCTAACACTGTTATTCTTTTCTTAACCTGTTGGTTTAAGAGCATTAGAAGCCCAAAATGACCAGGTGGAAGTCTGAGCTTCCAGTTCAATGGAATGTTTGTTGTGGCTCCTGGTAGGAGAATTCTGCCCTCTGGAACCAAAACTTCTAGGCCAGCAGAACCTAGAGTTGTGGGAACAGGAAGCAAAAATGTTCCTAGAGGGTCACTAGGAGTGATAATGAGTGGAACTATTCCCTTTTCCACCCCTTGATTCCTGGACCCATGGATCCTGGCTATGGGGGAAACTGTGCCATATATTAGATGCTGATTCAAAGCATATGCTGCCTTCTGAAGAACTCTGCCCCAGCCCTCCATGCTGTTGCTACCTAATTGGTGCTGAAGCTGTGTCTTCAAAAGGCCATTCCATCTTTCTATCAGGCCAACAGCTTCAGGATGATGGGGAACATGGTAAGACCAGTGGATTCCATGATCATGAGCCCACTGTGGCACTTCTTTGGCTGTGAAGTGAGTTCCTTGGTCAGAAGCAATACTGTGTGGAATACCATGATGATAGATAAGGCATTCAGTGAGTCCACTGATGGTGGTTTTGGCAGAAGCATTCGTGCAGGAAAGGCAAATCCATAACCAGAATAAGTGTCTACTCCAGTAAGAACAAAACGTTATCCTTTCCATGGAGGAAGTGGTCCAATGTAGTCAACCTGCCACCAGGTTGCTGGCTGGTCACCTCGAGGAATGGTGCCATATCTGGGGCTCAGTGTTGGTTTCTGTTATTGGCAGATCTCGCATTCAGCAGCAGCAGTAGCCAGGTCAGCCTTGGTGAGTGTAAGTCCATGTTGTTGAGCCCAAGCATAACCTCCATCTCGGCCACCATGACCACTTTGTTCATGTGTCCATTGAGCAATGACAGGGATGGCTGGGGAAAGAGGCTGGCTGTCCACCGAATGGGTCATCTTATCTACTTGATTATTGAACTCCTCCTCAAATGAAGTCACCTTTTGGTGAGCATTTACATGGGACACAATTATTTTCACATCCTCTGCCCATTTGGAGAGATCTATCCACACACTTCTTCCCCAGATGTCTTTCTCATCAACTTTCCAATCCCTGGAATTGGGTCTTTCCAGGTCCCTGACCATCCAGCCAATCCATTGGCTACAGCCCATGAGTCAGTGAACAATCATACTTCTGGCCATTTCTTCTTCCAAACAAACTGTAATACCATGTGTACTGCCCGAAGTTCTGCCCACTGTGAAGATTTTCCTTCACCTGTATCTTTCAGGGTTGTCCTGGAAAGGGGTTGTAATGCTGCAGCTGTCCACTTCTGGGTGGTGCCTGCATAATGTGCAGAGCCATCAGTAAACTAGGTCCTAGTCTTCTCTTCTTCAGTCAGATGATCATAGAGAACACCCCATGAAGCTATAGGAGCATGGTTGGCAGCAGATGGAATTGTAACAGGAGTGGAAACCATAGGCATCCTTTTACCTATGTCTGCTTCAGAGAAACATTTTTTCACACGTGTGCTTTAGCAAAACATCCTTTAACCTGTGTGCCCCAGAAAAACATCATTTGACATAACAGACTTCCCAAAGAAACACACCCAAAAGCTTCTGGTGGTATTCTGGTAGCTTCTTTTAGCTTCCACTGACTTGGGCTTCTTGGCAGAGTGAAGAGGAAGTTTCTCAATGTTAGTAGATACAGACTCACATGGAGTTTTGCTAAGACAGACTCATGTGGTATTTTGCTGAGGCAAGATCCATGGGAGGTAAGACCTATGGAAAGACACATGATATTTGGAGGAAGCATAAATAGGACTCAACAGACAGTGAAGGTGGGCTTGCATAGCCAACTTTGTAATGCTTTGTTAGGTCTTGCATTCTCATCTTCAGCGAGATTTACTTCATTGAGAGAGGCAGAGAACTTCTCCTGGCATCACTGCTGGTCCTGGTCACTCCTGATAACTCATGTGGATTCATTGGAGGCCTGGCTGTTTCTGCTGGACCTTGCCAGCACTGCTGATTTGAGTTTGCTATCCTGACACTACTGAACTGGACTACTGGTATCCTTACAATTGGAGATTAAAATCAACCCAAGGAACTAATTCTAAACAGTATACAGCAGAGCCTGGGCTTTCTTCTGGATCAATGCAGATTGCTCCAAGGAACTATTTCTAAACATGTCCACTTTCCTCATATCCTAATAATCTTTCTTTTCCACTACTTCTGGTGGGTGGTGGGCTAGAATAGAGGTTAAAACATTTAAGAACCCTTATTAAAAGTAGGTTTTGAAAAATTTAAGCCTTTGTATTACTCTAGTTAAGACTTTAAGTAATATATTGAATAGGTATAGTGGGATATACACAACCTTGTTTTGTTCTTGATATTAGTGGAATTGCTTTGAGTTTTTCTCCATTTAGCTTGATATTGGGTCTATACTTGCTATAAAATGCCTATAACTGTACATTGTATGTTGAGGTACATCCCATATATGATGGATTATGTTTGTTGACTTACATATTTTAAACCATCCCTGCATCTTTGAGATGAATCCTTCTTGATTATGGTGGGTGATTTTTGTGATCTTGGATTCAGTTTGCAAATATTTTATTGAAAATTTTTATGCCTATATTCATAAGGGAAATTGATCTCTGGTTTTCTTTCTTTGTTGGGTCTTTATGAGATTTGGCTAACAAGGTACTTGTAGCTTCATAAAATGAATTGGGTCCCAGCACCCACATACAAAATGGGTTGTGTGTAACCTCAGGTCTGTGAGGGGCACAGACAGATGGATTGCTGAGATTTCTCTGCTACCAGCCTGATCCCATAATCAATGACAGATCCTGTCTTGAGGGAATAAGGCATAGAATCGTAGGGTAGGACATTCCTGAGCTTAGGTGAGATGAAGGGTTGTGAAGAAGTGTGGATGCAGGATGATCTAACGGTAGAGAAGAGCTAGCAGGAACTTTTGTCCATATTATTCTTGGTGCACCTGCTCTTCATTCTTCTTCTTTGGGGCATAAGGCAGAATACCTGCCACATGAGGAACTAACTTATAACCTACTTTCAGGAGATGTTGGTCAGTGGATTCTTTTATGGCCAGCTCTACACAGAAAAGAAAAGAGAAATCAGGGAGTGGCCATCTTACTTCAACAATTCTTCAGTTTCCAGTGGATTAGTGTACTGGCTGGTTTTGTGTGCCAACTTGACACAGGCTGGAGTTATTACAGAGAAGGGAGCTTCAGTTGGGGAAGTGCCTCCATGAGACCCAGCTGTGGGGCATTTTCTCAATTAGTGATCAAGGGGGTAGAGCCCCATGTGGGTGGTGCCATTCCTGGGCTGGAAGTCTTGGGTTCTATAAGAGAGCAGGCCGAGCAAGCCAGGAGAAGCAAGCCAGTAAGAAACATCTCTCCATGGCCTCTGTGTCAGTTCCTGCTTCCCGACCTGCTTGAGTTCCAGTCCTGACTTCCTTTGGTGATCAACAGCAATGTGGAAGTAAGCAAAATAAACCTGTTCCTCCCCAACTTGCTTCTTGGCCATGATGTTTTGTGCAGGAATAGAAACCCTGACTAAGACAAGTAGCATTTCCTGTACCCCCAGTGATTGCTTTTTAGGTTTAGAGTTCAGGAGCTAGTATAGCCTCCTTTACATGAGATGAAGGAGAAGCGTTGTCAAGATCACCAGGAGCAGACAAAGTAAGTTCTGTAAGTTGAGAGTTTTATGCTAACTTACATGAAGCCATGATGATTGAATTTTTGCAGTAGTGTTTTTGTATATTCTAAGATGCTTAGGGAACTTTCTTGACATATTTTTGAACGTTTAAGTAAATTCATAAAATAGTGAGTTTATTCCCATTTTCAAGCAGATGTACCTATATACTTTGCTCACATTGCCCGCAGCACCCCTATTATCTCTTCTCCTGGCTCTCATGTATTCCCTTCCTCCCACTATGTAGTCTGTCTTCTACTTTTATCTCAGACACATATCACATTTTTAAATGTAGATCCTTCATGTGAGAGAGACTATGCAATGGATTTCTTCTTGAGACTGGCTTATTTTGCTTAATGCAATGCCACATCTATCAATTTTCCTATAAATGCTGAGTTATGATCAATCTCTCTGTACCCTTAATGAAGAGTAAGCCAGTGACTCCTACATGGGAATCTGCAGTGGGACGATGAACCATTGTTGTGTTTCCAAAGGGCAATTGATACTTAAGGTATTTTAACATCAAAAGGAAGTACTGAGTGTTTGTTACCAGGAATACCATCAGAATGGCAGTAAATCTGCAGGCCCTAGATGGTGGCAATGTCTTGGCTCTGGTCCTGTAGCTCTAGGCTATCATACTACCCTGAGTCTTCTGTTTGGTCTGCTAATAGATCTTAACAGTCACCTACAATAGCATAGTACTTTGGCTTAGTGCCTCAACAGGTAACTAATGTCTTCATCGGAAGCTGCAAGCCTGGAGCGAGAGTCAGGGGACACTTCTGCTTGAGGTGGTTCCTATCAAGGTCATCCCAGCAGGGGAAGAGGAGCGATGAGAATTCTGCATGGCTTTGAATACCTGTGAGAAAGTGGCAACCACTGCTCTGCTTCAAATATCATTGGCCAAAGCAGGTCATATGGCCACTTCTAGCTACTCACAGTGCTAAGTGCAGTCTCTTATGACCTAGCAAGAAATCAAATACTTGTGAGAAGTAATTTTGCTAGCACAGTTTCTCATGTGATTACCATTTGTACTGGTTTTCTTTCTGTTGCTGTAATAAATCACTCTAACCAAAAGCAGCCTGGTGGAGGAAAGGGTTTATTTGATTTCTACTTCTAGGTCTCAGTCCATCTTAAACCTGGGCAGGAATTAGAAGTAGAGACCATTGATGAACAAGACTTGCTGGCTTGATCAGCTCATACTTAGCTAGTTTTTTTTTTTTTTTATAGCCCAAGACTACCTTTATAGGGATGGTGCCACCCACAGTGGGACATTCCATATCAATTAGCAATCAAGATACTGCCTCATAGCCATGCTTATAGGATGACAACTGCTCAACTCAGACTCTTCAGAAGATCCTAGGCTATGTCAAGTTGATGGTTAATGCTAACTTGACAACATCTGATCTTTTAAACAGCTAAACAATGGTCAAATTTTTAGTATTGTTTTTCAGATAAGAGGAAGAAGCCATAAAAGTAGGTATTGATATCTTGCCCACAGTCACACAGCTGGCAAGAAATGATGTAGCATTTAACCCCACTCCTCTAATTCCAAATCATCTCTTCTTTCCACCAAACAGAGAGAGTGTGTATTGACTGTGTTTTCAGTGTTCACATATGTGATTGTGTTGTTGTTTGCTTGATAGAAGAACTGACTTCCATGTTGCCATGTGTGTGGCTGTTCCAAAGCCCTGTCTAGGAATATAGCTACTGGAAAAATGGAGTCAGGAGACGGGCTGATTGTTGCTTTTCTGCATGGAAGTTTCAGGATGCAGTGTGAAAATATATGCCTGCCACTCTGAAACACAAGCATCATCTGCTGAAATAAGCTGAGTAGTTGAAATGCATCCCTTCAGGTCTCCTCACTCAGGAGCAATCCCTGTGGGGTGTCCTGCTGCCCGACCCACAGCTGAATATAGATGCATTCAGTCAGTTTCTGCTCTTCCTTAGGGAACCCAAAATATGCTTTCCACCGTACAGATCATGACAACAGGTCCTCAGATAAGTTTATTCACTTAGTCATGATCATTGATCTAAGAGATGTAAAGAGAGACACCCCAGGGCTTCATCATCCTCAGTGAGACTAGTTTAAGAATGCCCCCTGTTTCTTCTTTTCTTTTCTTTGTCCTCTGTTCCTCCCTTCTCCCTTCTTTCTTAAACAAGTAGTTACTGAACTACAGTAGTTTTACAGAGAAACAAAAACAATTAAACAAACTAATCTAGCCCCCATTTTTCTCTCCTCTTCCTATCTATTCATCTATAATTAACCAGTTATATGTAAGCATGTATAGGAAAGAACTTATTGACTGACCATCTGCTATAAAAGAGATTTTTTAGATTGGCTTACTGATATGAGCTGGGTAGTCTAATAGTGGCTGTTTGCACTTAGGAAAGGCTGAGAACCCAGTAGCAACTCAGTCTGTGAGGCCCCATGGTTCAGCACTCCTGCTCTGATACCAGAGTCCTAGGCAGTGGTTCCCAAACTCCTTAAAGCTGTGACTCTTTAATCCAGTTCCTCATGTAGTGGTGACCCCCAGCTATAAAATTATTTCCTTGCTACTTCATAACTGTAAGTTTGCTACTGATATGGATCATAACGTTAAGTATCTGTGCTTTCTGATGATCTTAGGTGACCCCTGTGAAAGGGTCATTTGACACCTGGAGGGCGGGGTCACAACCCACAGGATGAGAACCACTGTCCTAGAGGATTTCTGGACTCCCTACTTTTCATTTCATATTGAGAGACCAAAGTCTCTGGGTTCTACTGTCAATGGAGGGGAGCAGCTTCACTGAAAAAAAAAAAAGGTGAAGTTGAGTAGATAAAAAAGAGGTACTGTTTTCTCCTAAGACCTTTTCTTTTGTATATATCTGGACCACTGCTGGAATTGCTGGCCATTCTGAGGGAGTACCTCAGTTAGTACTTCTGGGAAACCTGCTCCCAAAGCCACTCAGAGTTAGCCTCTTAGTTAATCCCAGATCTCATTAACTTGACAGCCAAGACTGAACATCACAGATGGTGAGTCCTAGCTGGAGGAAGTGGGTCACTGTGGGCAAACCTCTGAAGATGAGGTTTATAATCTAGTCCCTTATTCCTCTTGCACTCTCTCTGGATGGGCTGTGGTGGGAGTTTTGGCATCAGGAACTGGCTTTACAACTGCAGATTGCCTCCAAATCCAGCAATGATGGTGTTGTCACCCATAGGAAACAGGGGCCCGCACATCTGTTGCCATGGCAATTGCCATGCATTCCCAGAGTCCACCTGGCTCACCTCCCACCTTTACCTGCCAGAGGTTACAGTCACAGCCTAAATAAAAGACAGGCCATCTTAACCTTTGCACCTTCTTCTCTCTCTTTCCCCCTTTGTCTTCATCACCACCTTTCACCCTTTCCCCCCACAATACACCTCTCTAACATGGAACTGTACTTGCCAGGTATGGCCTGTCCAGATACGAGCCACATTTCTAGCACAACAGTGAGGAGCCTCTGACACAATTCTCTTGCTGTGACCTAAGCTCGTTGGCCATTCTGGTCATGATGGATGGAAACTTTCAGAAACAGTGAGCCAAAATGAACCATAGCTCCACTCAGTGTCACAGCAACACAAAGTAACTGATACAGAATGGTAAGAAGAGGAGAAACTCCGGGGAAACCCCCACCCTGACCTGAGCAGACCAAGTACAGAGGATCCAGCTGCAAGCCTGCTGCAAAGCCACATTTACCAGGTGAAGGAAAATGATGTTCCCCTAAGCCAGTGGAGGGCACTCCTAAGAAGAAAACACTGTTCATTGAAAAGGAAGAAAACAGCTTGAAGAATGGAATCACACCGGAGCCACAGTAAGTGATAGCACAGTTCAAGCAGTCTGCAGTCTTTCCATCCGGGAGGGCAAGAAAGAAGTTTGGTCCATCCACATCTGTGCCGTGAGTTTCCAGAGGCCTGCAAACTACATCCTAATACTGACTTCCGGCTGTCCTAAGCAACACAAAGAAGCTAATGAAGAAATAATTCAAGCACTGATCCAGTCCTTAGCAGAAAAAGCTAAGGCTGGGGAGATTTGCAAACTACAAGTTTCAGAAATTTGCCAAAGATCTACTGAAACGTACTTCTCAGCACTTAAACCAGGAAGGAACCTGGAACTGCAAGGAGATGGCTGACCATTCATTCCTGGTCCAAGCCAAATTTGGGCTCAATAAGAAGTCAGAGACCTTTCCAGGTTGTACATTAAAAAAAAAAAAAAAAAAAAAAGCACTTCTGTGCATTATTTCTGTGAAGACCAATTTTAAACAAGAGAATATTGAAGTTAGAAGTGACCATCTCAAGGCCACATGCCTGTTAAGAGAAAAGGCAGGGGCCAGACAGTGGTGGTACACACCTTTAATCCCAGCACTTGGGAGGCAGAGGCAGGTGGATTTCTGAGTTCGAGGCCAGCCTGGTCTACAGAGTGAGTTCCAGGACAGCCAGGGCTACACAGAGAAACCCTGTCTTGAAAAACTAAGAAAGAGAGAGGTGGAGGAGGGAGAGAGACAGAGACAGAGAGAGACGGGGAGAGAGAGAGAGAGAGAGAGAGAGAAAGAGAGAGAGAGAGAGAGAGAGAGAGAGAGAGAGAGAGAGACCAGGATTGAAGCTCTCTGTCTCCAGTGCCACAGGTATTTCTGCTCCCATGAGCCGCTAGCTGTGCTGCTGAAGGCCTCCTCTCAGGTCTCCCTTCAGATGTAGACAGGATCTTCCCTCATGTACTGGGAAATATTTCAGGATGAGTCATTCTGAAGCCAGCTTGCAAATTATTAAGAAAAGGAAAGTACACACTCTGATTTTCAGAGTGTAGGCTTTAAAGAAATGTTTAAAGTATCTTAACAATAGACACGCTATGTGATGTGGTTTCTGGAGTTACAGTGATCATAAGCAGGCTCGGGGGGAAAGCAGAGTTTAAAAACTAAGTACACTACATGAACTTGTTCACTGATTTCTTTAATCCTAAGGAATGTTCTTTTGTACATGAGATTATAAGTTGCTTTCTGTGTTGAATTATGGCGACTGACAGGTGAGAAAGAAAAGTTGCTAAGATTAAACTCAATGACACCAGGATTTAAGAATAAATTGTGGCTTCTAATTGATTAGCATTTTTCAGGCTTCCAGTTTGAGCTTGCTCTCAGAGAGGGAGGTGGTCTCTGTCTGAACACCTTGACTCTCTGCCAGCAAGAAACATAAGCCAGACCCTAGAAATGGAGGGAGTCACTTCTTTTCTCAAGTCTCTTTAATTTTTCTTATCCTTCTATACCAACTAATTTCTGTAGACATTTAACTGTCTTTACAAAGGACTGAAGCTGTCCTTGTTTATCTCCTGCCACTCAATTTTCTATCAGTTTGAAATGTGAGATGCCACCTAGACCCTCCGTCTCCCTATAACAAATCCTGCAAACTGGAAGCCTTTGGTCAGCAGCAGCTTTATAGTTTTTATTATCAAAAAGCAGATGGCCTGCTCTTACTGCATTTATTGCCATACAGACCAGGCACGGAAGCAAAAGATGTATACCTTTTATGTATGCCTGAATTTGCATGTGGGCTTTTCTGCCTTCCCATTCTTCTTTTTTTCAATCTGACTCCCAAACTGACAATAAATGAAAAGTTTGAGAAGAAAAACAATTCATTTATTAAAATTACTGACTGATGGACATTACCCAGTGTTTCTGCAAAGCATTTGATGGAGTTGCCATTTCTCCATAGTAGGAGTGTCCAATTGATAACAGCTCATGGTTGCTTGATTTGGCTCTTCTCTGTTTGGTCTTCTGTGTTGTTGGCAGCTATGGCATAGAGACTTCCTTGTCAGTAATCCACTTGGCTCTAGATAGGTAGAATGAGACGTGGTCATAATAGTTGCTTCAAGTTACAAAAAATCAGATGGAGGAACTGCTCAAATAAAGCCATCAGCCCAGGCCTGTCATGGCATCCTTGGAGCCTCTCCTCGCCTTTCCATGAGTTTGCCTCCCTCCTCATTCTTCCTCTCTTCCCACCTGCTCCTTGGTGGTCTGTCTTAGTTTCTATGCCCCTGCTCAGATGTTAAAATAATTTGACCAAAGCAATTTATAAGAGAACAGGCTTTTTCTGTCTTACAATTCTAGAGGACTACAGTCCATCATGGCATAGAAGGCATGTGGGAAAAGCATGGTATCAGAAGCAAGAGGTGGGCTTCTCACATCGCATCCACACTTAGAATTCAAAGCATCCAGAGAGTAGGGCTAGGTTCTAAAGCTTAAATCTTTTCAGTTCACACCCCAGGAACCCAATTCCCTCAGCGAAGTGCTGCCCCCTAAAGATTCTAGAACCTTCCCAAATAGCCCTACCAGCTTCAATGTCCAAACCATCAAGTGAGGGAATTTCACGTCAAACAGCAGCATTGTCCATTCCCTTCACCAGCATTTAAAGCCCCATGGTTCCTCCACTCTGAGTAAAGTGTTCAGGATGGAGGAGGAAATACTCCATGCACCTGGAAGAACCCATAGCTTAGGCTGTGCATTCTAAACTTCTCAGAGATGCTGTCTGCCTTCTTCACTCAGATTTAAAAGAGCATTTGATGCCATCCGTGGAAGAAGCCCTGTAAGTACCAAAAGGAATAGGTACATCTGGAGGCTTCAGAGATGGGTAAGAGGACCTGCTATGCTTACAAGAGGACTAGAGTTTGCTTGCCTGTATCCTAATACTGGCTCACAGATATCTGTATGGAATTATAGTTCCCAGGAATCTAATGCCCTCTTCTGTCCTTTACAAGCATCAGACATTTAACTGGTGCACAGACATACATTCAAACAAAACAGTCATACACATAAAATAAAATTTTAAATGAAAAAAAAAAGAAATGGGGGCCAAAGGTAATATTTTTATAGTTCCAGAGCTTATGTCCAGAGCCTTATGTGTGCAAAAGAGGCACGTTCCTAGTCTACCGTATGTCAAAGGTAGGAAACAGAGAATGGCTTACTGCAGCTTGGACAGAAAATGATTACAATGACACAAGAGTAGCAGAGATAGAAAGCAGCCATTCAAGCCCAGACAGCGAGGTGAACTAGGAAGTCAAGTATCTTAGTTCCACTTCACCATCCTTTGTAAATACAGTGACCCAATCCAAACCTGCATGTCCCTGATGTTTCCTTTGGAGTATTTGTTTCTCTCCTGTGTGGCTGGCATAGCATTCCCAGCAATAGACAACTAAAACAAGGTTATGTTCATCCCTGAGGACAAAGGTCATCCTCTAACTCTCCATCCCTATGGCTTTCACTTGCCTGTGAGTTCACAGTGACTTATGATAGCCAGCCACAGCCTTAATGCAGGCCTTCCTTGTACTGTTAAGAATTCCCCAAGGCTGAGCATTAGCCCTCCCTGACTGCAGTGCACTGGCGTTTCTCAGGGGATTCTTTTGGATTGGCAATAAAGAAGTTGTCATACTGAATCAATGTCAGGGAACAGACATCCTGTGAAACACAGGAGTTTATATTGGCAAGAAAGTCTACCACAGGCTGTCAAGTATTGTTTCTGCTTTTGTAACCAAGTACCTTTCTGTTCTTAAAAAAAAAAAAAGAAAAAGAAAAAAAAAGGTAAGCTCTTCCCTACTATTAGGAAACTCTTTCCCAATACCTGTCATATTAATATTCTCTGGGGTTTTGTGGTTCTTTGGGGATCAACTTGATGAGAGTGAAAAGAATGTGGTGAGATTGAACTGGGAGAAAAGAGATGGAAAAGGATGGATAAGTGGGGAATACCCCAAAGCAACCAGAAAATTCCCAGCTAGAGAAATACCAGACAGGTTGCCAGGGAAATTCCTGGTGCTAAAATAGTTCTGACACTCTGGGTTGGCATGCACACTCTGAAAAAACCAGCCTGATTCTTTAAATAGGCTAATAAAAGCTTGGCCTCTCGCCCAGATTAATGCTTTCTCATTGGAAGGTAGTCACATAGGGAGGCATCTCTGGGTCTAGAAAATGGATTCAGCTTCTTTCTCCTTTGGACCTGTTCTTCCACCTGTGAAGTGGTTCGCATACATCTTTTTTTTTCTTTTTTCTTTTTTGGTTTTTTTCGAGACAGGGTTTCTCTGTGTAGCCTTGGCTGTCCTGGAACTCCCTCTGTAGACCAGGCTGGCTTCTAACTCAGAAATCCACCTGCCTCTGCCTCCCAAGTGCTGGGATTAAAGGCATGTGCTACCACCACCCGGCTCGCATACATCTTGTCATCACCTTGACCAGTATTTATTGGGACACTCCTTGAGCAAACAGTTGTGGGTGATGGGGATACTCCAGATATATGATACAGATATATGGCCTGTATCCCTAGAGGGCTGGGAATCACTGCTGACCCAGTAATACTAAGTTGGAGGAGATGAGACCCAGCTTAACCAGAATGCTTAAGATAAGTCTATCCAAGGAAGAAGTGAGGATGAAAACATCCTCACCCTTTCATGAGAGGAGGGCCCACGCTTGCAGGTGTTAAGAACCCTCTGTCTTTAAGGTGAATGGAGTGTGTTGAGGATACATTGGAGGTCAGTCACCAATGCACACAGCTGCCTTCTCCTCAACCAAGCATCTCAGCCTCAGAACCTACTCAGCCACCAAGCTTCTGTTCACATAACAGAATGCCATGGCAAGCGCATGTAACTATGTAACTGCAGCCCAAACCCTGGGTTTGGAGATGTTATGAATAGCTGCACTATCTTAATGACTGCAAGCATGGTGACTCTTCTTCTACTCAATGCTGTTCAAAGAAGCAGGAAGTCACCGCCCGGTGACCTGGCAGCTAAATAAGTTGCTCATACCATTTTCAATTTAGGAACTGCTCAAATTTACAAGTCAGCACTGCTCAGGCCAGAAATAATGCCATCAAAGTAGTGGGTGATAGGGGCGGGCTCTTGGAGAAGGGATAAAGTTGAGAGATGATGCTGGCTCAAGCTACCTATGATCCAAGCAAGTGTGCGCTTATGCACATGGCCTAAGGCTACGGTTCCTATAGAGATATTGGAGGAATAGATGTAGGTTAGATTGTCCTTTGTTCCTTTTACTAGTTGAAAAAGTGACATCTCTCAGCAAGAAAGTCCGGAGTAATAAGACAAATAAAAAACCAAGCAACACCCACCCCACCCCCCCAAAAAAACAAAAAAACAACTGTGGGGCTGGAGAGATGGCGCCACAGATTAGAGCACTTCCATCTCTTTTGGAACACCTGAGTTCAGTTAATAGAACTTACCTTGGGCAGCTCACACTAGCCTCTAACTTAGTATTTTCTTTTGGCGTATGAGAGCGTTTGCCTTAATTAAACACATACCCCTTAACTAGACACATACTTATAGAGATTATTAAAAATAAAATGAAAAAAAATAAATAAACCAGTCCTGAGTCAGGAGAAGAATTTCATAAGAAAAAAGAAAAGAGAGAAAAGGAAGGAGTAAGAAGGAAGGAAAAAGAAACAGTTCAAATGGAGGCTGGCAAGCCTCACTGTAAAACTATTCAGACATTAGAAGGGTCTGTGTACAAGAAAGTGGTGGAGCTAAGGACAAAGCAGAGGTGAGAAGACTTAGAACTAAGCAGGTTCTCTTGTTTTCTTCTCTTGTGGCTGTGATAAACTGCTCTGACAAAGGCAAGAGGAGAAGGGCTTATTGAAGCCTTGGTGGGAAGTCGAAGTGTGGGTGCTTATAGGGGCTGCTCACTTTGCATTCTCCATGAGGAACAGAGAGGGTGTAGGCCGGCTGCTGATCACTCTGCTTTCTCTGCTTGATATATTCTCATTCCGCTGCCCAGGCCCCACCAACAATTAAGATGGGTGTTCCACATGTCAATGAACTTAATCCAAATAATTCTCTACAGGCATGGCCAGAGGCCCATCTCCCAGGGGAGTCTCTCTCTTGTCAAGGTTACAGTTAACATTAACGATCAGGTCGGTCCTTAGCAAAACTGACAAAGTTTGATGACGTTTTTTATAATAGCACAACAAAGAAAGTCATTAATCAAGGCACTCTTCAAATACACTGGTAGGAACAGCAGGTAGGTATGTTAGAGCAAAGTGGGGAACTCTCTGCTGTAAGCCGCAGATGCTATCTGATGCTATTCTTAGCCTTTTAGTTGGCAGAGCTAGGCGTCTGTTTATACATTCCAAAGGATTTACCCAGTGTTCAGAGAGATACTAACTTACATACAGAGGAGGGTAATAAATAGCTATTAAGAGGGTTAGAGATGCCCCAAGAGAACTTGGCTGTGGACTCTGCAACATTCCAAAGTTTCCACAGACACCGAAGCTCTGTTTAGTTAATCAGCCTTGAGGGAGGTTCAGGGGAAGATGACAAATCTTTTCGGGACATTTGTTTACAGTACATGATGATGCTACTGGAAGATGGATGATGATGGTATGTGAGGACTAATCTGTACTATTTTTACAGCATTTCTGAAAATCTAAAATAATTACAAGTTCATTTTAAAATGAGCTCTTAAGAAGATGCCTAAGCATATGCATATATATGCTTCTCTCCACACGTATGTGTATGTATATGTATTTTTTTTCTTAAACAGCAACATTTATTTCTCACAGCTTTTAATACTAGAAGCTTGTGATCAGGTGCCAGGATAGGTTCTAGTAAAGGATATCTCCTTAATTACAAAAGACTCGTGTTTTGTTCTTGCATGATATAGAAATGATGTCTTTTTTTTTTTTTTATTCTCCTATGGACACGGATTGCATTCATGCAGGTCAACTACTGGCTCAATGCCTGATCATACTGGGAAGGAGAGCTTCTGTCATCACAAACATTGAATCTATATTCATCTGAATTGCCTGTTGAGTATTCAGTAGAATATATGATTGAGTTGAAGGTCTCAGGCTTTGGAGATTTTGAAGGAGATTAACAGTTGATCCCTTGAGAGTCACACATATATTTCAGCATATAAAGTGAGAGCAAAGTTCATACTAACCATTGACACAACATGAGAAATCTGTCCAGGCCAATAAGGACTCTAATTTCTGACCTCAGTATAGAGACTTGGAAATAGTTATGAGAAAATTGTCTACACACCTTGATCACTCTGGAAGGAAAGCTTCTCTCCAGCCTTTGTCCTGGTCCTGCTGTTACACATGGATCTGGTCAGTACATCAGAGTTTCTGCATGGAACTTTGCGCATCTCCGTCGATGTACTCTTGGTAAGATATTTATATTTTTTTTTAACAATCTGAGGGTTATAATATACTCACAGCTGAACAAGTTTCAGTTGGTGTCCCGGTAGGAACATCTCTGTAGGAAAGCAGCCTTCATGTTGTAAGCATTCTGGAAGGGAAGGCTATGGTGAATATTTTCGGCATACACTAGCAACATTCACATTTGGGCTGGTGGAAGGCTTGGCCATCCTTCTCAACCTTACCCGGGAAGGCTTTGTCACTCCCATGGACTAAGGCATGGGTCCTTGGCATGGCCATGTCAAACAATGTACTTTCCCTTGGGACTTGTATTCATACATAGGTCCTTTTCTGCAAAGGAAGTCTCTGGGTCATGAGGCCCACACTGTTCATTTTCACTAGACTTTGTCAAAATTACTTTCAAAGTGATGGGATATATACCCACCAGAAAACGGTGAGTCCTTTGACTCAATTTGGTTGTGTTTGTTGCTGTTGCTATTTTTTTCTTACTGATATCTAAGCATTCTTTTGGAAGTTATTTCAATATAAAAATACACTTCTAAGTTATTTGACATTTCATTTTCTTCATGGTAGCTTTTATATAAAATATATTAATACAGAAATTATATCAATATTTTCCTTGTAGGGTGATGCTTTTCTATTTAAAAAAAAAAAATGAATCTTCTATCCCACAATGGTTGAATGAATTTGTTAATTTTGTTTCAAAAATGTCCTCTTCAAGGCTACCTCCATAGGGAGTGGGTGCACTGACCCACAGCCAGACGTTATGCAGAGAGAGTCTAAATTGGAGGTGTCCGTCGAGTCCCTCCCCTTTGGCATTGGGGAACCCTGTTGAAAATAGAGAGGAATAACTGGAGGAATCAGAGGTGACAGAGGACACCAGGAGAATATGGCCCACTGAGTCAACTAAGCAGAGCACACATGGGCTCATGGAGACTAATAGAGCAATCACAGGGCCTTCACGAGTCCTCTACATACATGTCATAGCTGCGAGCTTGGTGTTTTTGTAGGACTTCAACAGTGAGGCGGGTGTATCCCTGACTCTTGCCTGCTTTTGACGCTTTTCCCCTCCTATTCAGTTGCATTGCCCAGCATCAATATGAGGGTTTTCACCTCGCCTTATTGTATCTTATTTTTTCCTGTTTGGCTGTCATCATTTGGAGGCCTGCTGTTTCCTGAAGAGGAAACGGAGGAGGAGAGGATCTGGGAGAGAAATTAAGTGGTGAGGGGAAGTAGGAGGAGTGAAGGGAGAGGAAATGGCAATTAGGCTGAATTTTATAAGAAAAGAATCTATTTTCAATTTTTAAAATAAGAAAAAATTTTGTCTTTAAATTTGTTGTCAAATCATCTAGAACATACTTCTATTGGTGCTGTATGTTAAAGAATCTGACTTCACCATTTTGAAAATCAACACTCAGGTTTAAAACATCCATTCTTCAGCTAGTGAGAAGGCTCAGTAGTTAAGAGCACTGGCGGTAATTCCAAAAGACTCACATTCTGTTCTGACCATCCTCACAGTGGTACACAACCACCTGCAACTCCAGTTCCAGAGGACATGATGCCCACCTTGCACATATGTGGTGCACAGACATATTTGCAGGCAAAATATCTTTGTACATAAAATAATAAAATAAAATTTAAATGTAAACATTTATTTTTTTCACTACTGACTTTTAAAACTACTTCTAACATACAGTAACAGTAGTACCTGTAAGTAGGCCTGTTCCTTGGCTCATAACTTTACCCTGCTGGTCCATCCTTGTCTGTCGATGGACACAACTTAAATTGCTAGGATTGCAGACTTTCTGTACAATGAAATTGGACACCTTGGCTCTTTCTTCCAGCAGGTGGTTAATTGTACAGGCTTTCAGGCTTTGAGGGCTATTACCCAAAGGTCCGAGATATAATGGATCATGTCATTAAAGCCATTTCGCTTCTTTATCTTCAGTATTTGCCAACATCTCATTTGATCGGATATTTTAAAACTTTAGTGTTGTAGTAATAAAATTGTTTGGGGTGTGGTGGAAGGCTTAGTAAGAGGGTTACATAGGGGAGCACATACACACACACACACACACACACACACACAAACACACACACACACACACACACACACCAGCATTCACTAGACTATGTTGCTTCTTTTGTTTCGCTCCCTCTCCTAGGCCCCCAGAAACCTCTACCACACTAAAGCTCTGTAGTCAGTCTTGATATCTAATGGAGTGAGAATGAAATTACTAAGAAAAAAATAAGGCTTGTAGGAAGCTAGGCTGTTGACCTGCTAGTGCAGGAAGATTCATACAGAGAGTGTGCCCTCTTGCATTCACCAGGGGCAAGGTCAATATCAACTCACCATGGCATCAGCTTTTGCTGTCAAAGAGAGGAGCTACAATCATTGATTAGCTTAGAGAAGACAAGAAAAGGCAGGTTTAAAAGGTAGAAATCTTTTTTAAAGTATGGTATGTAACAGAAGATCATCTAGAATACATGGGTTTTCAGTACTTTCTTGTGAGCTTGTTATCAATACTATTTGTCAAATGAAATATTCAGACTCTGCAAATACCACCATCTAGGCTAATATCAGAGTACTGGTTCTGTTGTCTTGAAGAAGTTGATAACAAGTAGCCTGATGGATTGAATGTTCCCTGTGAGTAAAATGTCCTTTTTCAGTCTCAAATAATAGACAGATAATGTGTCTATCAAATTCACATACTAAAGCTAAAGTGTTGAGGGGTACCAGACAGCCATTTCAACCATGCTACACACTGCTTGGCCTCTGTGGTTTTCTGAAACTTTGGTGTAAGCCTCCATGACTGACATGGATTTGATGTATACTTATAAAATAAGTACTATGTAGATACTACCACCAAGGTGTACTGCCAACTCAAGCCCTAGCCTGGGCTCTGAGGACCAAGTCCCTGTATGGCCAAAGTGGGGAAGACAATTCCCTATGCCACACAGTGGCTTTTTTCTTGTTTGATTGCTTTTTTGAGCAAGAAACCCATGCAAAGATGTGTTCTATTTACATCTTTGTTCTTTTATTGCGTATTCTCCTGTCAAGTGAATGTTTTTCAACTAGTTTCTCAGGAGCCAATACCCTTCAGTGGGTAAAACATTGCCCATGGTTTCTCATGTTTTATTTTCTTCTTTTTTGTTTGTTTGTTTTGTTCTTTTTTTTTTTTTTTTTTTGAAGTCATAAAGGTACTTTAATTCTTTACATTTAAACATATAGTTCTGGTCATACCGATTTCCCGTGACAATTGGGTTAAATTAAGTTGCATTGGTGATTTTAGTATGTTATATTGGCTTGGTATAGTAAACAATAGGTACCATAGTTCTATAAAATTCCATTCCTATACAACAGAAAAGATATTAATTAAATTTAGCCATTTATTTCCCCCTTTCTTTTTCTTATTTATTTTTCATTAGATATTTTCTTTATTTACATATCTCCTTTCCCAGTTTCTGCTCTGAAAAAAAAGAAAAATAAAATAAAATAAAACAAAAAACCAAAAACAAAAACAAAAAAATCCTGTTCCCTCCCCACTCCCCCTGTTCACCAACCTACCCTCTCCCACTTCTTAGCCCTGGCATTCCCCTACACTATGGCATAGAACCTTCACAGGGCCCAGGGCCTCTCCTCCCATTGATGACCGACTTGGCCATCCTCTGCTACATATGCTGCTGGAGCCATTAGTCCCACCACGTGTACTCTTTGGTTGGTAGTTTAGTCCCTGGGCGCTCTGAGGGTATTAGTTAGTTCATATTGTTGTTCATCCTAAGGGGCTGCAAACCCTTTAGCTCCTTGGGTCCTTTCTCTAGCTCCTTCATTGGGGACCCTGTGCTCAGTCCAATGGATGACTGTGAGCCTCTACTTCTGTATTAGTCAGGCACTGTCAGAGCCTCTCAGGAGACAGCTATATCAGGCTCCTGTCAGCCAGCACTTGCCGGCATCCACAATAGTGTCTGGACTTGATGACTGAATATGGGAAGGATTCTCAGGTGGAGCAGTCTCTGGATTGTCCTTCCTTCAGTCTCTGCTCCATAGTTTGTCTCTGCAACTCCTTCCATGGGTATTTTGTTCCCTCTTTTAAGAAGGAACAAAGTATTCACACTTTGGTTTTCCTACTTCTTGAGTTTCTTGTGGTTTGTGGATTGTGCTTTGTGTATTCTGATCTTCTGGGCTAATACCCACTTATCAGAGAGTACATGGTAATGTGTGTTCTTTTGTGATCAGGTTACCTTACTCAGGATGATAATCTCCAGATCCATCCATTTCCCTAAGAATTTCATACATTCATTGTTTTTAATAGCTGAGTAGTGCTCCATTGTGTAGATGTGCCACAATTTCTGTATCCATTCCTCTGTTGAGAGACATCTGGGTTGTTTCCAGTTTCTGGCTATTATAAATAAGACTGCTATGAACATAGTAGAGCATGTGTCCTTATTACATGTTGGAGCATCTTCTAGGTATATGTCCAGGAGTGCTATAGCTATACCAATCTGGTACAACTCCTCTGGAAATCAGGTTGGCGGTTCCTCCGGAAAGTAGTTTGTCATTTTTAACAAATGCAAGTTTTATTAATCCTGGTCCAAGATTTCCCTTCATTGTGATAATGCCTTCAGCAGTTATACCTGTTCTCACCCTGCCCTCCTTTCTTCCTTGTTTGCATCCTTAACATTGTCCATGCCCCCTTCTGTCGTCTTGGTATCAACTTCTGTGTTGCTATGATAAAACACCATGGGACAAAGGCTACTTTGAGTAGAAAGAGGCTCTTTTTGGCTTGCAAGAGTTTATCATGGTGGGGAAGCAGGACAGCAAGCAGCCGGTTTGGCTGCAGAAGAAACTGAGAGCTCACATCCACACCCATGAGCGCAAAACAGAGTGTAAAAAGGAAGTGGGGCAGGA
>JADRCD010231375.1:977-26468 GCA_019843815.1 Montemys delectorum
GACCCACCATGTGTTTTCAACAGTTGTTGCACCAATAAATCTTACAGTTTTAAAACAGCTGTCTGTCAGTGGACCGTGGTGGTGGCACACGTCTTTGATCCCAGCACTTGAGAGGCAGAGGTGAACGGATGTCTGAGTTCAAGGCCAGCCTGGTCCGCAAAGAAACCCTGCCTCAAACAAACAAAACCAAACAAACCAACCCAATTGCCTTGTCTCTCTCAAGCAGCCTGACTTATAAAGTGTACATGCTGTGGGCTCCTCCCCCCAACCCTCACGTTCTTCCCTGTCACGGGGAGCAGGTGGGAGCGACAGTCCCCTACCCCCCTACCCCACACCCTCGCCCCCGCCTGCCTTGCATCTGCTCAAGCCCTCTGCCCTCCTCTCAAGACAGCTGGAGTCAGCCTGGCCTCCGCCTCAGGTCCTGCGTTCACAGTTCGTGTTTGCAGTGCTTTCTGGGTTTCATAAAGACTGGTCTCAGCTCCCTTGGGATGTCACTGCCCTTTTGCTCCTGCAAGCAAGTATTCCTTTCATTTAATCACAAATGCCTGTCTGAGCTGCCTGGGAGCCTAACTTTGCCTCAGGTGCTGAGGACACAGAAAAGTGGAGAGAACCACTTCCTTCCTCGGACCCCCACAGGACCAACAAGCAAACACAAGCACTTTACACTGAGAACTCTTAGTCGGGGGTGGGGGGGGCGGGGAGGGGGAGTAACAAGGTGAGGAAGCAGGACAAGGTGGAGGACAGTGAAAGGCATGGTCCCAGAGGCCTAATGGGGTGACATCTGAGGACAAACACAGAAGACATGAAGGAAGGGTGTGTGGTGTGCGTACATCTGTTGCAAAGATCCCGAGGCAGAAGCAGCCTGCGGGACAACAGAAACATCAAGGACCTGGTGTGGTCAGAATTAGTGGATGAGGCACAAAAACAGAGTGGTTGAAGAGATGGCTCTGTCAGTCCAGTACCTGTGTTGTAAGCCTGAGGCCCTGAGTTTAGCCCTCAGAACGTAGGGAAGCTGGGCAGGGTGGTGTATGCTCCAGCAACCCCAGCACCAGAGAAGCAGAGACAGGCAGATCCTGGGGCATGCTGGCCGGCCAGCCAGCCTCACCTCCTCTGTGAGCTCTAGGACACCGAGAGACTCAAAGACTTAAGTGGGCAGCACCTAAGGACCCACACTTGAGGCCTGTACACACACCTGCACACACACACACCTACACACACACCTGCACACACATACCTTCACACCTCCACACACACACCTACATACACACACCTGCACACATACACCTGCATACACACCTGCATACACACACACCTACACACACACCTGCACACACCTGCACACACACACCTGCACACACACACACACACACACACCTGTACACATACCTGCATACACACCTGCACACACACCTACACACACACATCTGTACACACACCTGCACGCACACACACCTGCACACACACACCTGCACGCACACACCTGCATGCACACACACCTGCACACACACATCTGCACACACATACCTGCACACATACCTGCACACACACCTGCACACACACACACACCTGCACACACACCTGCACACACATCTGCACACACACAAAGTCAACACCCACATAAAGAGGAGACAGAGGAGGAGGAACACCTACAGAGAGTGACACCTTGCCTCGGCCTGGGACTGGTATCCCTACAAGACTGCATCTCCGCAGTAGGCGTGCCACCTGCTTACCACCTGGATGTTGCTCATCATATCAGGATGTCACTGCTCCAGGATGCAGAGACTGAGCTCCTCCTTCCCTATAAACCTCCTAGTGGCCTAGCGGTCCCTGGGATCCTGAATCAAGCAGGCCTGGGACAGTCACATTGGTGGTGGTGGTGGGGAGACAGGGAGACAGAGAAAATGAACCCAATTAAGACCCTTAGTAGTAATTCTGAGTACTACACAGGGTGCCACTGGGTCCAAGGAGACCCCAGACTCCAGCTAGGCCAGCCAGTCTGAGCCATGACATTGTATTCTAGGCTGTGGAGACACAGGGGAGGAACCCAGAGCTGAAGCAAACCATCCTCCAGGATGGGCTTAACTGAGCAGTTGAGCAGGGATTTGACCTCCAGGCCACCTGTCCCTCACCACCTCCCTCCATCTCCGTATCCTCCTCAGAGTAACCACGGTCAAGCATTTTAAAGTCTGATAGGATCCCCAAGTGCTCCTCGAGGTAGGAGCACACTCAGAGCCCACAGCAGACCGCTGAGTTCCATGCAGCTGCTTGAGACACCCCAGTAGGTGCCACAGCCTCCCTGGCCTCCCCCATTACAACAGCAGATGAGCCTTTGAAAGCCACAGCTGGGGCCTGGACCTAACCAGTTTACCAAAGACCAACCCCTGTGAACCTGCCACTTTAACCTGGATAACAAGGCCCTCTCCTAAGATCCAAATTTCACAAACAGGGAAGTCGGGGCTCAGAGAAGTGAAGTCACTTGATCGAACCATGCAGTTCCCTGGCAGATCAAGGGCCTTGGACCCAAGACTGACTGAGGATCTCCACCACATACCAAACACCCCTAGAAGTACCGAGTTTGCAAATGAGAGCCACTGGACCAGGGGTCCAAAAGCGTCTCCCAGTCTTTAGCCTGTGGAGCCTTCCACGGCTGGGCCTTTCGTGCCCTACAGACCTCTTATTTCTTAGAGTCTGTGGGTTATTTGAAGGGGGCTAGTGTGACGGGAGCCAGGACTGAGTCCCAGGCCCCATGTCTCCCCTGCGGTCAGCCTGTGAGGGAAAGTGGCTCCAGAACCTTCCAAGGAAGTCCAGCAGACCCTGAGTAAACAACACTGACCAGCCGGCTCTTTTCTCTCCCACCCCTGTGGGAGGCAGAGGCCAGCTGGGAAAACATCCCATACTCCAGTTTTGTCCTGGCTGTGGACCAGCAAGGAAGAGGGTAAGGAGCTAGGCGCCCAGTACCTTGGCCTTGAGGTGTTCCAGGGCCTGGAACAGTGGGGGTAAGGGATCTGTCTCCATCCCAAGGGGCATCTGGACCACAACATCAAGAGGAGGCAAGGGACAGATCAAACGCTCCTGTGAGCTTTGAGGAAGGGGTGGCCACACTTTCCTGCAGGTCAGCTCTCACCATTGTTAAGACAGATGGAAGCCTCCTCTGTCCCTGTGTCCTCACGTCTAATGGCCACCTTGCTTCCTTTTGCCTCAGAATTCTTTGTTGTGGTACTGAATAAATAAACCCATCTCTTTGGAATTTCCATGTTTCCATCAAAGTCCCCTCTGGGTTGCTCTTAAAGAAAAGCAACACTGTTACTCTGCCATCCCCTCGAGACAGGCTAACATACAAAGAATGCTTGGCCACCTTCAGGGAGAACCCTGGCCCTGCCACTGGCCTATATGCACCACCCAGGCTGCCCCACCCCCGCCCCCATCTGCTCTGTCCTTGGTCTCAGGCTCCTTTTCAGGTGTGCTGGTGGTGGGCAGGCTCACACGCAGCAGGTAGATATTTCAGTCTACTTTAACAGACTTTATCACTCCTAGACATTGTGTGTGAGCAAAGCAAGAACCAAGATGGGTTCAAACTCTTCCACAGGCTGCTGGGATTTCCTGGGCAGCTGGAATTGGCGATCCCAAGGAGTCCAGCTCCTTGGGGTTGGGGGTAATGGGGTAGGAGGAATGGGCAGTAATATACAGAAAGCCTATTACTCTTCCTCCTGAGACTGGATTTCAAGTATCCCAAGAGTGATTTTGAACTTCTAACCCTCCAGCTTCCGCCTCCCAAGATTGTGGCTATCTCCCACCCCACGAAGTTTATGCCGGTGGTGCGTGCTCAATGAGGTCTCCACCAACTGAGTTACACCTGAGTCCTCTTTCTTATTTGTTTTTTTAAAAAACCTCATTCTGTAACCCAGGCTAGCCTGGAACTCATTATGTAGCCCAGACTAACCTTGAACTTTTGGCAATCCTCCTGCCTCAGCCTTCTCAAGGCTGGAATTACAGACAATATACCACCAATCTCTAGGCTCAGAGGCAAAGCTTCCAGATCTATCTCGTGACAAGAGTCTTATTTAGGACATGCCCTTAACTTCTTTTTCCAGAACCAGAGCCCCACAGCCTCTGCCAAACTCTTTACATTTTCCTGAGTTGAGTCGTTGCTCTGGCAAGTTGGGTGCCCAGCTTTGCTGGTTTCATGCTTCTTACCTTGTGTCTTACTTCTGGCAAGATGTCCACCAGCCTCTGCAGGGCCTCATGATGGGTCCCGAGCTGCATAGCACAGACACACGAGTGTTAGCCTGGGCAGCAGACAGTGAAAACACACCATGATTGCAAGGGGGGGGTCAGTGTGCAAAAGGCCATTCTTGATTACCAGACCCACCATTCTCAGTGGGAGCGGCGTGCCTGCCCAGCACACGGTACCTTCAGAAACACGCCGATAACGGCCAACCCGTTCTCCCCCACGGAGGCTTTCTTGTAATTTTCATATTTTGTGGAATTCCAGTGAACCAGATGGAGCTGAAACAGGGTAGAAAGAGAATGTTAACACACCACAGTGCAGCAGAAACAGCAGTCATGCCGCTCTCTGTCCAGCACACCCATGGGTCACGCCATTATCACATGGATACACAAGTGCTGGTGGCCAGAGTCCTTGGAGTGCCTCAAACACGGGCTGTGTGAGCTTCGAGTCACTGAAGGAAGAAAGGGAGGAGACTCTTGCTTTACTTTCTCTTCCTCCTGCCGTGACCCTATACCCTGACAGAGGCAACTGGAAGGAGAAAGGGTTTATTTTAGCTCACAATTCAAAGGTACTGTTTACTCAACTCAAGGCAGCAGGAGCCTGAGGCAGCTAGCTGGTCACATCACATCCACAGTCAGAAGAGGAGAGCAATGCATGCAAACTTCCTTTTACCTCCTCTTCTCCACTTACACAGTCTGGGACCTCCTCCAGGGCATGTTCCTGTCTACATAAAACCCATAGGGGTTCTGGTGGTTTGAATGAGAAGGTCCATCACGAGCTTATGTATTTAAACATTTGGTCTCTTGGGGGTGGGGGGCGGGTGCTGTTTAGGGAAGTTTAAGAGGGTGGGTTTGTTGGAGGAAGTGTGTCCTTGGAGGTAAACTTTGAGAATTTAAAGATGGAGGCTAGAGAGATGGCTCAGCAGTTAAGAGCACTGGCCTGGGTTCAATTCCCAGCAACCACATGGTGGCTCACAACCATCTATAATGGGATCTGCTGCCCTTTTTCTGGCACACAGATGTATATGCGCATAGAGGACTCATACACATAAAATAAATCTTGAGAAAGAGAGGTGGGTAGAATATTTAAAGAGCATTTCCAATTTGGCCTGGGTGCTTCATGCTTGTGTTTAAAACTATTAAGTTCTCAGCTTTTGTTCCTGTGGCTAAATCTTCTGCTTGCTACTATGATGGATATATACTTTGTAACCATTGCCCAAATAAATTCTCCCTCCTATAAACTGCCTTGGTCATGATGGGGTTTTTTTTGTTGTTTCGTTTTTGTTTGTTTGTTTTGTTTTGTTTGTTTGTTTGTTTCCAGACAGGGTTTCTCTGTGTAGCCTTGGCTGTCCTGGAACTCTCTCTGTAGACTAGGCTGGCCTCCAACTCAGAAAGCCACCTGCCGCTGCCTCCCAAGTGCTGGGATTAAAGGCCTGCGCCACCACTGCCAGACTTGTTTTTGTTTTTGAGATAGGGTTTCTCTGTGTAGCCTGAGAACTTGCTCTGTATACAAGGCTGGTCTTGAACTCAGAGATCAATCAGCCTGCCTCTGTCTCCTGAGTGCTGTGATTAAAGACGGGTACCACCGCTGCCCCTTGGTCATGGTGTTTTATCACAGGAAGAGAAAAGTAATAAAGACAGAAATCTTCCCTCATCGATGAGCATAATTCAAAGTGATCCAATCTGTCAATTTAACAATGACCAGTAGCTGTCGAAAGTGTTTTGAGTTGCCAAGACAGAAGTGAATAGTTTGGTCATTTGTACTGACATGTCACTTGGAACAAGGGTCACCAGATAAGATACAGGACTGTCAGCATTGAACAGTTTCTCAGAGAGGTAAGTCCCCAGCATCTCACCTGGCATCTGTCCCTGGACTCTGCCTTGTCTTTATTGTGTAATCCTTCTATTTCCTGGATGTGGGGTTGTGGACCTCATAAGGCGCTGTGGGAATTCACAAAGGGAAGGAATGGATCAGAGTCCTTCTTGAGGCAGCAGGGAGGCAGCGGTGTCAGCCAGGTGGTGCTCCTTGGCTGGCAATTGTAGTGCTCTGAGTGTGGGGAGTCTGGGTATGTGTCCCGTTGTACCTTCCCACCCACGGATTTTGTATCTATTTGGAATAAAACGTTAGGTCAGTGTTTTTCTTGAAATGAAACAAATAGCAACAGGTATTCACGTTTGACTCACAGTATGTTAGTGTTTCTCTGTCTCTGTCTCTCTTTCTCTTAAGATTTATTGGGCTGGAGAGATGGCTCAGTGGTTAAGAGCACTGACTGTTCTTTCAGAGGTCCTGAGTTCAATTCCCAGCAACCACATGGTGGCTCACAACCATCTGTAACCCATCTGTAAATATCTGATGCCCTCCTCTGGTGCCTCTGAAGACAGTGACAGTATACCCACATACATTAAATAAACAAATAAATCTTTTTTAAAAAAAGCTTTATTTATTTATTTATTTATTTATTTATTTTTGGTTTTTTCCAAGACAAAGTTTCTCTGTATAGCCCTGGCTGTCCTAGAACTCACTCTGTAGACCAGGCTGGCCTTAAACTCAGAAATCCGCCTGCCTCTGCTTCCCAAGTGCTGAGATTAAAGGCATGAGCCACCACCGCCCGGCTTAAGATTTATTTTATGTATACTGAGTCCTCTGTGTTAGAGCTGAGGATGGCTATTCGGAAAGATGAGCATAGGTTCATGGGTTCCGTGCAAATATGATGGCTTTGTCAGAGGGAGTTCCCGAGGCCCCTTGGATATGGCAGGGGGCACATGTTTCCTCTAAGCACAAGAGCTGGAGTAGAGGCATTCTCAATTGTGCCTAATCATGAGTCCTCAGGGACCAGGGCCAGCAAGCCCTGGGCATCATGGTCAGCAAGCTCTGCTTGTTGCCATCCAGGGTTCTGCTCTGAGTCCTCACTCCCAGGTTGTGCCTGGCTGTGGACTCTGGGACCAGCTGGGTAGACTCATCCTGTCTATCTGAGACTCCCTAGAAAGCAGCTCTGGGTCTCAGGGGCGGAGCCCTCATTTGCATCGACCTCTTGACTGACAGTCTAATCTGTAGACCCCTGGCCTTCATTTGTATCCGCCTGCCTTCCCTCCTCCCTCCTCATCTCCACACGGTCACAGGGGAATGTCTGAGCTTGAACCAGGGAGGATGGGCAGATCCCAAGAGCTCTCAAGTTGATCAGCTACCAGAGAGGCCTTCCTCAGTAGACGTGTCTGCTCACAAGAACTTTACCACTAGATGAGGAGAGACGCCATGCGCCCTCTAGTGGCCACACTTGCCAGTTCAGAATGAACAACAACAACCGTTGGGCTCCATCTGTGGCTTTGGCTAGACTCTGGTTGAGAGCCAAATTGTTGAGTGTACACCCAGGTTGGGGGTGGAAGGCAGAGGGGTGGGAAGAGGAGGAGTCAGAGATGGGAGCGACAAGGTAATTGTGGCAATTTGGCAATTCTCCAGCTGAGGTAGAAACCCCACGACTTATCACCACCTGGGCACTCCATTTTTGTTTATGTTGGAAAATGTCGGCAATGTAGTGCTCAGAGGTGCCTGTCCCAACTGCAGAGCCTCAGCTTGTTTGATTCATTTTTCGGTGGTGACCTGTGTTAGCATTCCTTCTAGGCTCTGCCCCACAGTTACCTGGCAACAGCCAGGTATGCCTGACTCACTATAAAAGGGGCTATTTTGGGATGGAGAGATGGCTCAGTGGTTAAGAGCACCCACTGCTCTTCCAGAGGTCCTGAGTTCAGTTCCCAGCAACCACAGGGTGGCTCACAACCATCTGTAATGGGACCTGATGCCCTCTTCTGGTGTGTCTGAAGACAGCCACAGTGTATTCACATACATAAACTAAATAAATAATTTGTTTTGTTTTGTTTTGTTTTTCAAAACAGGTTTTCTCAGTGTAGCTCTGGCTGTCCTGGAACTCACTCTGTAGACCAGGCAGGCCTCGAACTCAGAAATCCACCTGCCTCTGCCTCCCAAGTGCTGGGATTAAAGGCAAGTGCTACCACTGCCAGGCTTAAGTAAATAATTCTTTTAAAAAAGAAGAAGAAGAAGAAGAAGAAGAAGAAGAAGAAGAAGAAGAAGAAGAGGAGGAGGAGGAGGAGGAGGAGGAGGAGGAGGAGGAGGAGGAGGAGGGACTGTTTGCCCCTCCTCTCACTCTCTTAATCTCTCTACTCTCTTAGCCTCTCTGTCCCTTTTTCCCCCATTCTCCCCTCACTCTGCCTTTCTCTGTCTCTACCCCCTAAATTCTCCTCACCATGCCCTAAATAAACTCTATTCCATACTATATCCATGGCTGTTGTGTGTTGTCTCACAGCGTTTACGAACCTCAGCCGGGTATGCATGGCCGTCCACCACGTGCTCAGAGCCCCATTCATTTGTTGCTCCCCAGTGGAAGTGAAACTGCTTCAGCCTGTAGTGGTTTTCCAGAGGGCCACCACTGATCCCTGCAAACAAGAGGATGGACACATGTACATTGACTGAGTGGGCCCAGCACTTCCCACGTGTGCATGTGTGGTGAGTGCAGCCTTCTATCCCCCAAGGGATTGTTGTGCTGCAAAAACCAGGGAGGTCCGTGAAAGGTGGGCCCAGCCAGTGTCCTAGAGTAGAGCCTGCCACAGCAGGTCCACAGTAAGCTCTAGGATAGATGAAGGCCAAGTCTGAGCGTAGCCACTAGATGGCGGTAAGAACCTTGAGTCCCTACGTGTGACTACACACAGGCACAGGATGATTTTGGAGATGTGTGCTAATCCTACAAGGAATTCCAAAGAGTTTCTTTTCTTATGAGACAGGGTCTCATGTGGCTCAGGCTGGCACTGAATCTCATTTGTAGCCAAGAATGACTCTGAACTTCTGATCCTCTTGCCTTGTGATGGTTTGTATATGCTTAGCCCAGGGAGTGGCACTATTAGAAGGTGTGGCCTTGTTGGAGTAGGTATGTCACTGTGGGCTTGGGCCACATCCTAGCTGCCTGGAGGCCAGTCTTCCACTAGCAGCCTTCAGATGAAGATCTAGAACTCTCAGCTCTGTCTGCATCATACCTGCCTGGATGCTGCCATGCTCCCACCTTGATGATAATAGACTGAACCTCTGAACCTGTAAGCCAGCCCCAATTAAATGCTGTCCTTATAAAAGTTATCTTGGTCATCGTGTCTGTTCACAGCAGTAAAATCCTAACTCAGACGTGCCCCCACCTCCTGAGTCCCAGGATCACAGGTGTGTTCTGGAGCCTGGTTGATGAGCCCTCACGTGGCTAACCACATTTCTACCTGTTGCTGACACGTTTCCTTCAAAGCTTGCTTGACACTTCAGCTTTCACAGAGAGCAGCACCGGGTGCTCCCAGGATGACCAGGAAAGCCTGAGCTCAGGGCAGAGGTGGGAAGCCCGGTCCATGGTTAGAGATGCCTCCATGCATATAACAGACATGCTGGGCACTTAGCCTCGTGTATCAAAGTGTTGCAGCTTTCTTTCTGTTTCTGTGATAAACACTTTGACCAAAGCAACTCAGAGAAGGAGAGGGTTTATGTGCCTTAACTTCTAGGTCACAGTCCTCACCCAAGGGACTCAGGGCAGGAATTCAAAGAGGAACTGGAAGCAGAAATCATGGAGGAATGCTGTTCCCTTGCACCTTTTTCTCAGGCTCCTGCTTAGCTAGCTTAGCCCATGGCCATCTGCCTAGGGAATGGCTCCACCCACAGTGGGCTGGGCCCTCCCACATCAGTCAACCATCAAAGACAATCCCCCTCAGATGCCCACAAGCCAATCAAATCTGAGCAACCCTTCTATTGAGACTTCCTTCTTAGGAGTCTCTAGGCCATGTCAGATTGATAGTTAAACTGACCAGGACACCGAACGGCAAATGGGTCTTACACCATGTGGGGTGAAAGATGCCACTGAGTGCTGACTGCCACCAGATGATGGGGTGTGCTTCCTTTTCCCTGTGAAAACAACATGTGTCAGGTAGCACTACACTGCACACTGAGGACAGAGCTAGCTCATGCTTGTGCCATAGTCTGTACAGGTACTGGGCTGGTACAATCTTACCATCTCCTTATCCCAAAACAAGATGGTTGCTCTAGAGTATCATCCAATCTTAAAATCTCAAGCTATCACCTAACTTCAGATAAGAGGTTGGAAGGATGGCTCAGCAATGAAGAGCAGTGGCCGCTCTTCTAGAAGACTAGGAGTTCAATGTCTAGGACTCACATGGCAGTTTACAACCATCTAATAACTCCACTTTCCAAGGATCTGATACCCGCTTCTGCCTCGGGAGCTACCAGGCATGCAAGATGTGCATAGATCCATATGCAGGCAACACACACTAAATTTTAAGAAAATGCACAGATAAGGGCCAAGAAATAAAGAAATGGTTCAGTCAGTAAAGTGCTTGCCTTATAAACATTAATATCTGAGTTTGAGCCAGTGTAGTAGTGTGTGTCTTTAATTTAAGCACTTGGGAGGCAGAGGCAGGAGGATCTTTGTGAGTCTGAGGCCAGCCTGGTCTACATAATAAGTTCCAGGCCAACCAGGACAACATAATAAGACCATGTCTTGAAAATGACAAACAGACAAGGCCTGGGCTTAACCCCTAGAACCCAGGTTCAGTGGTGTGCCCCTGTCACCCCAGTGCTGGGGGAATGGACACAAGGGATCCATTGAACGCACTGTCCAGCCAGCCTAAATTCATTAGTGAGCTCCAGGGCCACGAGGGAACCTGTCTCAAAAGACAAGGGAGATGGCTCCCAAGGAACAACACCTGATGTTTGAAGTTGTCCTTGGGCTTCCACATGGGGACACATGTACATAATGTCTACACACACTTGATGCTAAATTATTGATGAGATTCTTAATCCACATGTAGTGGTGGGTTTTGCTACACTACTTTGACTCCCTGAGGATTGCCCCAGCCCAGGAACTGTCTTTGGATCCTCGAATGAAACACACACACACACACACACACACACACACACACATATTAGCTTATTTTTAAAATACCTGGCTGCCTCAAAGGCTGGGCACTCCTAAACCTTCCCCTGCTACCCCAGGCCCACTTGGGAAAGTGGCCAGTGGCCTTCTTCCTTCTACCCCAAGTCATGGTGAATCTCCTGTTCCTTTCTATGTCCTACCTGCACAATTCTAAGTGTCCCTCGCCCTCGTGCTCAGCCATTGGCAGTTGGCATCTTTATCGATCAATCAAAATCCAATTGGAGACAAGGACCTTCAGTGTCTGGACACATAGATTTCCTATCGAATCAAAGAATTGGAACCAATCTCCAACATGCACAGACACAGCCTCTGCCCAGTGGAGACCATCTGACCAGTGGGTGCCATGCATACACTGGGAATTGAGGTTCTGGTCTTCAGATGAGAGGGTCCAGACTGAGGAAAATCTGTGGTGGAGCTTGAATCCCAGGATTCTGTATGGTTCTTTTGGGCTACAAATGCAAAAGGGGTGGCTCCAATCATGGTCCTTTGACAAACAAAATCTAAAGACCACCATAGTCAAACTGGGGCCAAGCACTGGCTCTATGCTCTCCCTGATAACATCAGAAGACCCTTTGCAGAATAGCCCCATCACTTGGAGTTCTTGTCTGCCTCAGTGAAACGTGTCAGCCCCTCAAAGGTGGACAGCCTCATGAAGGGAAGCTCTGCAGGGGCCTGGGGACCCATCTGGGATAGGAAGGGATGACTCTTCTCTCCCACCAACCGGGAGGCATCACTTAAATCTGAACAAGGAGCTTGCTAGTTCTATGTGGATGACCCTGTTCTGGGGAATCATGCAAGCTCACAAACCAAACCAAACCAAACCAAACAACAACAAAAACAACTTCAAAGCTACAGTACACCTAATAAAATGGAGGGAAGGCCAGGCAGGTGTGTGTGGTCATATACATATGTAATCCCAGCACTCTGGAGGCAGAGGCATGAAGATCTCTATGAGTTCAAAGACAGCCTAGTCTATATATGGAATTTCAGGCTAGTCAGGGCTACCTAGAGAGACCCCATCTAGAAACACACACACACACACACACACACACACACACACACACACACAGGGGTACTTGAGGGGAGAGTACTTGCTGGCTTGCCCGGGAAGCTTAGTGGAAAAGCTGGTGGAGCTTGAGGTCTTTTTGAGCCCAGGGCACTGTACACATAGTGTGGCCTCACCATTCAAGAATTGACACATACGGAGGAGCAGTCCTGAGCTCTTTCAAGTTGGAACAGAAAATTTGCACTGTGACAATGTTTCCAAGATTAGCCTTGACAGCAGAGGCAGCCATGACAAAGCAGCAAGAGTGTGCTTATTTAAGGGTTGGAGAGGCATCCTTCATGACTCCTTCTGCTGTCAGGTCTGGGTTTGCCAGCCCGAGGGTGGATCTGCAGGCATGGGGGTGGATCTGCAGGCATGGGGGTGGATCTGCAGGCATGGGGGTGGATCTGCAGGCATGGGGGTGGATCTGCAGGCATGGGGGTGGATCTGCAGGCATGGGTGGATCTGCAGGCATGGGGGTAGATCTGCAGACATGGAGGTGGATCTGCAGGCATGGGGGTAGATCTGCAGACTGGGGTTGGGGGTAGATCTGCAGACATGGAGGTGGATCTGCAGGCATGGGTGTAGGTCTGCAGGCTGGGGTGGGAGTGGATCTGCAGGCATGGGGGTGGATCTGCAGGCATGAGGGTAGATCTGCAGGCACAGGAGTGGATCTGCAGGTGGGAGGGGGTGGATCTCAAGGCAGATTGGAGCCCTTCTACAGGCATGATCCTGGCCTAGCACTTCATTTCTTCCAGCTTAAGTTTCTTTATTCAAGAGAGTCCCAGTAAGGATTGTGTCCCATGGGAGATAGACCGTCCAGCAGGAAAGAAGCCTTCCAAGGAAGCAGAACACTATGTGTTCGAGAGTGTGTTGAAGGTGAGATAGCTAGGAGCAAGTCTCCATGTCCCCGCATTTTGTTGTCTGGTCTCCAGCTCATGTAGCTGTCAGCGTGAGGTGTAGACTCAGTGTACACCACGGGGTGACTGGCCGACAAGCTATGTGCTGGACACTGTGTAGGGAGCTGGGTGTTCCCCAAGGGATGACCTTACAGAATAGGTGCTAGAAGCCCAGCTCTGAGAGGAGGACACAGAGTGTCTTACTTAGGGTCTCTGTTGCTATGATGAACACCGTGGTCATAAACAACTTGGGGAGGAAAGGGCTCGTTTCACTTCCACATCCTCGTCCATTACTGAGGGAAGTCAGGGCAGGAACTGGGAGGTGGGAGCTGGTGCAGAGGCTGTGAAGGGTGCTGCTGACTGGCTTGCTCCTCAAGATTTGTTCATCCTGCTTTCTTATAGAACCAGGACACCAGCCTGGGGTTTAGCCACACCCACAGTGGGTGTGGCCCTCCCACATCATCAGTCAGGAGCCTGATCCCAGACCAATATGGTAAAGGCATTTTCTCAACTGAGATTCTCTCTTCTAAAAGGACTCTGGTTTATGTCAGGTTGACCTATAACTAACACAGGAAGTGAGGAGTTAAGGTGCCTGTGCCAGGTGACCTGTTGACCCCAGCTCCCTTTGAACACTTAAGTCTTTGACTTTGGTGGTAGAGTTCAAAGCCACGCCCTGTTATTTTCCTTGGAGAAAGGAACCAGAGATAAAGGCTACAGAATCAGATAAAATAACAGATAACTGACTTTTGGTAATGATAATACAATCAATAATTTATGCAGTGGTGGCGCACGCCTTTAATCCCAGCACTTGGGAGGCAGAGGCAGGCAGATTTCTGAGTTCGAGGCCAACCTGGTCTACAAGAGTGAGTTCCAGGACAGCCAGGGCTATACAGAGAAACCCTGTCTCAAAAACCAAACCAAACCAAAACAAAACAAAACAAAAAAACAAAAAAAACCCCAATCACTAATTTATAAGATACCAGGCCGAGACTTGGGAAAGAGAGCCGTTTGCTTGCCAGCTCCGCCCCCACCAAGACTTTCAACAGCCAGGTTTATCTACTGAGGCCTGACTGTTCACCACTCTTCATTCTCTGAGAGTAGGTACACCTGAGATAATGGAGATAAAAATAGGGCAGTTACTTCAGCCAGAGTCAGAATCTCCAAGTAAAATAGCTATTAACATTCAAGGCCAAGTGCTCGCTGAAATGAGTGGTCTCCTCTGTTACAGCAGTCCCTCTGAATAGCCACCTATTTGTCATTCTGGGCTTTCCCCAGGACAGAGCAGGCCTTTGGCAGGAACAGCAGCTGGTTTAGGGCTTAAAATTAGCACAAGAGACTCGTGGGAAGCCCTTGTTCGATGGAACCACAAATGCCAGGATCTTGCAGAGGGTTGCAATGTTCAGGTGTCACCCCAGAATTTAACCAGTTGCCAACCTCTGAAGTCCAAGGCCAAAGGGCTTCCCTGTGCCCAGCCCTCTCTACTATGAGGACAAGTCACAGCTGGCCGACAGCTTTTGGCAGTCCTCAAAGGGCATCGCAGGTCCCATGGAATGCAGACTTGAACACCAGGCCATGCTGAGGTCAGCCCCGGCCTCTGCAGAGTGTGGCTTTGCCCTTTTCTCTGTATGTCATAGATGACATTTGTAGAAGGAAAATGGCATCTGTGTCATAGGAACAAAGAGCAAACGTGAGATCCTTGGTGCCTCAAAGAAAACCACAGCCACTTACTGTACTGACAGTCGCTGTCACTGGGGCTACTGAAAAGGTTAGGGTCAGGTGACAGCCGAAGAACCAGCCTGTCTCCATTTTAGGCTTCAAGGCCGTTTTAGGGTAAAAACAAACTAGGCTCATGCCTGTTTATGATAAAACCTCTGCTTTTCAAAGATTGGGCTATGCCCCTCCTGTAGCCTTAACTACAAATGGTCCTGCGCTGCCTGCTCCAGGAATGGCAATCATCTTTGTTTGAAAAAGTTGTTTATAACCAACCGTCTTGCAACTCTACCTTTCAAAAGGTTCTATGGCCCCTAGGATCACATTGTTCTGACTACCTGATGTGATGGCGTTGTTTTGAGCATCTCTTACATCCTCCCCACCCCTGAGCTATGAAAGCCCGGTCTTCCCCTCATCCAGACCTGACCTCTCAAACTCTGCTTTTAGGGGAAGACAGCCCGTGTACAGGAATTAAAAACAAACCTGCTTTAATAAATAGCATGCATTAACTAATTTGGCCATGATGATTTGGGTCTGCACTCTTTCCCATCTATCTTTGGCACCAACACGGCACCCGAAACAGACACTGCTTCTCCCACCCCAGGGTAGGACCTTTCTGTAAAGACATCAGCAGACACGTCTTCAGAAAAACATGCATCAGGAGCCAGGCCTGGTGGCACACACCTGCAATCCCAGTTCTCAGGAGACTGAGGCAGAGGATATTTGGAGTTTTGAGTCTCATAGTGACTCCCCAGTTGGTTTCATAGAGTCCCAGTCAAAAGACCAAGAAAAGAGACAAAGAAAAAAAGATGGAAGGAAGAGAGGAGCCAGCATCTGCTAGAAGGGCCCTCCTGGGCTCTCTTTCTCTCTCTCTCTCTCTCTCTCTCTCTCTCTCTCTCTCTCTCTCTCTTTTATGAAATATCTTGAACTCACGAATCTGTACCTTCCTGGTCAGGCTCAGGGATCCCTGGAGCCTTCTCTCTAATGGGAATGCTCTGGCAGGCACCCCACCTAGCTAGGACCGTGGAGGGCTATCTTGGAGCTTGGGGTCTGTTGAGATCAGAGAAACAAGGAAGGAGGAGGCTTTGCCACTGTTCTCCCTGCCTCGTCTCCAGGTCACCTGTTCAGGCAGGAGCCTCCATTTATCTGGGTGCTTCCTCTTGGTTTATACTGTCAGGCAGGGCTTTTCTCTGACCTGCAACTGGTGACCCCTGGTGGACAGAAGTGAAATCTGAGAGCTCTAAACTCACAACCGGCCTCTGGGACTCAGGCCCGTGGTGGCCAACAGCAGCATTTTTGGACTTCGGCTCTCAAGAATAAAGCTCCTCTGGGACCTCTTGGCTTTGGTGATAACTATCAGTTGTCACCTAGAGGATCAGAGGCCATGGTGGACTGTGCAAATGTTACTGGAAGCTTTACAGGCAAAGCCTGGGGGCTCTGGCAGCCCCCAGCAAGCTAGGCTCAGCCCCTCCTCCCTAAAATCCCACTTAAAGGTATTTTCACAGATAATACAGAGAAAGGAAATGTTTTCAGTGTTGCCAACAACCACCCTCAAGTCCATTTTTGTGTCCTGACAGGAGATTTGGGTTTAAATACAGGGCAAAGATTATAACTATGCAGACCTGAATGTGTGGGCCTACCCGGCAGTGACCTACTATAAGGTGCCAGTGGGGGGGTGTGGGGAGGCGTGGGGTCAAGGCGCTTGGGGAGAGGACAGGGGGTGATCATCTCCTGGTTGACACCAGGGTTCAGCCTGTCCCTTCCCCGTGTGGAATTCCTGGGGGAAAATGTAATTCTTTGTTGTCCTTTGTTTCCGTAGTCTAATGGCTGAAGCATCCCCTTTAGATTGCTTTCTTTCCTTCCAGGACTGTTACAGAGTTACTTCAGCATCAGCTCCGTGGGTATCACTTTTACACAGTTGCTTGTACTGATTGAATAGGTCTTAGTGACCACATCCTCTGTTGCCAAGAGAAAACCCACCCTGAGCTCGGGGCTAATGTCTGCTTCCTGCTTCTTGGCATTCCCTCTAGTGGACGGCGGCATCACAAAGGGCATGTAGCCAGCACTTGGCCGGGACCGCAGCAGGCAAAGAAGAGGTCCTATACTGAATGCTTAATCCTTTGGCAGGGTTCCAGGTACCCTCATTTTCAATGCCTCCTTTAAGTTCCGTGGAGCCAGCTCGCAACTTCAGTAACAAAGGAGGCTGACACTCGGGCCTGGCTGATCTTACACTTCCAACCAAAGAGCAGAGCAATATTCTCTGGGATACACACTCTCTCTGACGCCCAAGGTCCAGCTTGCTGCTTGAAGCATCATTTCATGCTCCCCCCCCCCCCCGCCCCCAACCTCATCCCTATCCCCAGGAAAGAAGACAAGCCACCCGCAAGTGTGAAGCTTATATGGTGAGCTGGTTCCCGTGGGGCTCAGTGGTGCTGAGCCTCGGGGCCTGGCTGCTATGTCCCCTGTGGCTCCCCTTCACCCCTCTGCCCTCTGCCTCCATCGATTTCTCTCCACCAGCTCTCTGCTGCTTCCCTTGGCAAGGCCTTTTGATCTTCAGCCATTCCGATGTTCCAATGCAGTATCTGCCTCTGTAGTTCATCCCCCTGACAATCTACAAAAACCCACCACATCCCTTACCTCCTGGAAGAGTTCCTCTGCCTTCTCTGACTTCCTGGGCAACTGTCTGAGGCCTCCTGCTGGTATGTGACTACTACAGTTGCTGGCACTCACTTGGTAAAACTGAGGCCAAATAGTCACACTTTCCATACTTCAAGAGAGAGACACCTCTGTTCTTTCTTTTTCATCTAGTTTTTCCTTTTCTTTCCTTTATTTGTTCTAAATGGAAGGTTCATTTCCTCATTCTGACTGGAAACTTTTCTGTGGTGTCTTGCCCTCCACCCTCCTTCCTGGCGTTTTCCATCCTCTGCTCCTGATTTCTGATGGAGGTGAATGGAAGGGACAGAAAAATGTGGAAAGTGAGCCAGGCGAGGAGGGAAGCCACAGGATGGATACAGTAAAAGCAGATTGGCCTGGGCTGATGTGAGCCAAGGATACGCTGTTAGTTTATGTGATGGAAGACAACTAGATGATTCTTTCCGTATGCACAGGGTGGGGAGCATCCTTTTGATCCAGATGGAGAAGATGGTATGACGCCAGGGGTGGGGTCAGGCTGAGGTCAAACTGGAAGGCTGCTGTCCGCCCACAGGGCAAGGCCATAGCCCTTGGAGCAATCAAGTTATGGATGAGCCAAGGTCATTGGGGTTAAGAGAGTGAGGATCCCTAGCAGCTGGCTTTCCGTCCCCAGTCACACTTCTGGGAGCCATGCCCTGAGGTCTCATGGGAGGATACTTTCCCCTCTCTTGTGCACATTTTGCTTCAAGTCAGGGCCACCCTTAGGTTGGCTGCACACTGGTGGGAACCGCTGTGCTTGGCTTGGTCATCAGCAGTGGAACACAGAGCGTCGCCAGGACTGTTGACAGAACTCTCTTCTCCCAGGGTTCTTTTGGGAGGTGGCGCCAAACCGAGGCCACTCATTTTGTTACCTCTAGGAAATCCCACCCAGGGAGTCATTTGTCACCTTGGACCCTGCTGTGTCTGGGGCTTTTCTGGATTGACACCAACTAAGTTCTCTTTTCTTTGCTTAAGACAGCTGTAGTTTCTGCAGTAGGCAACCAAAAGTCTGAGCTCCTGGGAAAAGAGCCTGAGATTAAAGGCCTAGAATGCCCTGTAACTCTAGCTCTGGGGAGGTGGAGGCAGGAGGACCAACGGGTCAAGGTCAAGAGGTGACAGTTGTCTTGGCTACTGCAGACCTTTGTGGCTTAGGGGTGGGAGTGGGCGAGAGTCGGGTGGGCAGCGGTAGTGGTGGGTTAGGGAGGGGGGAAGGAGGAGGGGGAGAGTGAAATCAGAGGTGGGAGACTGAGAGGGAGGGGAAGGAGTAGAGAGCAGTAGATGCAACCAGCCAGTCCTGGCCCCCAGAGTGGCTGAGAATCATCTCCCAGCTCCACCACCAGAGACCCCGCCCTGCAACCTGAAGGTGCAGCTTGTAACAACTACACCAAGGAGAGTAGTAAGCCTGCAGGATGTGGCTCTTACTCCCCTGCCCGGCAACCCCCCCCCCCCCCCCCCCCCCTGCCAACCCTCACCTGCCTTTATTGGTCTGTTTTTTTCTTCTGTCCTGGGATGGGAAAGGTCTTACTCTATTCCTGGTTTCATCGTCATGATTCAGGTGACTACTGGTCACGAACCTTCTCTCCCTCTAGTGAGCACCACCTCCCAGCTCCGCTCATGGTCTTCTTCTTCTTTTTTTAATTCTGAGACTGGGTTTCTCTGCATAGCCCTGGCTGTCCTGGAGCTCACTCTGTAGACCAGGCTGGCCTTGAACTCAGAAATCCACCTGCCTCTGCCTCCCGAGCGCTGGGATTAAAGGTGTGCGCTACCACCTCCCGGCCAGGGTCCCCTTCTTTGACGTCATGGATGAGAAGAACAGCAGCTGTGCTAGTTGCTTGTAGATTCCTGAGACCCAGTATCTCACAGAGGCAACTTAAGATTTGCTCTGGGTTTACTTTGGCTGGTAGTTTTCAGAGAGTACAGTGCATAGTGTCAGGGAAGGATGATGTAAGCAGCTCCGTCAGCTCCGAGCTGGCAGGAGCACAAGGGAGAAAGGAGCCAGGGCTGAGATAGCTCAGCCACACAAGCCCGAGGACCTAATCCCTAGGACTCATCTAAAAAGCAATGTATGTTGTTGGTGTATGCAATCCCAGTGCTAGTGAGGTGGAGGCAGGCTGGAGCTGGAGCTTGCGGGGGCTGCCAGCCTAGCCTAATCGGTGGGTCTCAGGCCAATGAGAGATCCCGTGTCTCAAAAATCATGGTGGGATGAAGTGGAAAATTTTGGTTTCTTTGGAAAGTCAGTTATGTCAAATGATGTTTTGCTGAGGCACACAGGTAATGTTCAGAAGGAATATAAATATGACCCCAGCAGTGGACGCCTCTGGATGGTATTGGTTCGCCTTACCATTCTTTACTGGTCATTGTTTGTCGTGCACCAAAAAAACTTATGGTGGTGTTCTGGTGGCTTCTTGCCCTTCTGTGGATGGGCCAGTTGGCAGAGTGAAGTGGAAGTTTCTTGATACATCAGCTGATACAGACTCATGTGGAGTTTTGCTAAGACAGACTCACATGCCCGTGGGAGGACACATGGTGTTTGGAGGGAGTATAACTAGGACTCAGCAGACAGTGACAGTATGCTTTGCAATGCTTTGTTGGTTTGGTCTTGTATCCTCATCTTCACTGGTCCTCATTTTGTTGAGAGAGGCAATGACAGAGAAGGTTTCCTGGCGACCCTGCTGGACCTGGTCGCTTCTGCTGACTCATGCAGATTTAGCGGAGGCCTGGCTGTTTCTGCTGGATTTTGCCACCACTGCTGATTTGTATTTGCTATCCTGACACTACTGAACTGGGCTGCTGGTGTCCTGCCAAATGGCGATTGGAATCGACTGAAGGAACTACTTCTAAACGGCCTACAGCAAAGCCTCTCAGTTTCTTCTGGATAGACCTGCCATTGCTGATTAATGAATGGCGTTTGAAAGTGGGCCGGGCGTGGTGGCACACGCCTTTAATCCCAGCACTTGGGAGGCAGAGGCAGGCAGATTTCTGAGTTCGAGGCCAGCCTAAGTTCCAGGACAGCCAAGGCTAGACAGAGAAACCCTGTATCGAAAAACCAAAAAAGAAAGAAAGTGGGGATTGAGCTGCAGCTGCTGACCAGGACCAGCAGGGATGCCAGGAGACGTTCTTTGGAGCAAATCTAATCTGCATTGTCATGTGAATTGAACTGCTGATATCTTGACAACGCAGATTAGATTTGCTCCAAAGACCTATTTCTAGACAAGTCCACTTCCTCTTTTGCTTTATTAACCTTTCCTTTCCACTACCTCTGGTGGGTGGTGGGCTAGAAGGGAGGTTAAAACATTAAAGAACCCTTATTAAAAGAAGGTTTTGAAAAATCTAAGCCAACAGTGGAAGACTCCTGAGGACGACACATGAAGTTGACCTCTAGCCTCTATATGCACATGCGTGCCTGTACACACACATACACACACACACACATACATGCACAGCAGGGGTGAGGTGGTAGAAGGGAGTAGGGGAAGGATTTGGGGATAATATATGGCCCAAGACTTGTCCAGGCTACTCACTTCCTCCAGAAAGGCCCTATTTCCTAACAGTTCTATACCTCAATAAACAGAACTAACCCTGGGGACTAGGTAGTCAAGTGCTCCAGCCTATGGGAACATTTCAGATTCAAAGGTTGACTGCGGTGATCCCAGCCCCTAATCCCCAGCCCAGGCTCACCTGAATCCTCACAGGAATCGTCAAACTCCACCTGGAAGAAGTAACCAGTGTTCCAGAGGTATCTGCAGGCTGTAGCATCATAGGACACCCTGAGTGGTGCCAGCTGAGGGTCATAGACACTGTCCCTCCACTGGATGTTAATGGGAGACTGCCGGGTACCTCCCGGTGAGGACACTGGGCCAGTCCAGAGGGGGTGCCCTGGAGACAGAGAGAAGTAGAGATTGAAGGGTCAGTAGGGAAGGCGTGAAGCCACAGAGAACCGGAGGACCCAGCTCTGAGAAACAAACCCAACAGGGAGCCCTGGAGCCTCTGTCAGTTATGAACTGTGTGCAGGCTTTTGGCTCATTTTCTGTGCCTATGTGGTCTTGACTTCTGTGTGGTCACTGTCTAGCACAGTGGTTCTCAGTCTTCTCAATGCTACAACCCTTTAATAAATTCCCTCATGCTATGGGGACCTCCCTCAACCATAAAATTATTTCCATTGCTACATAATAACTGTAATTTTGCTACTATTGGGAATTGTAAGGTAAATATCTGATACTTGACCCATATCAAAGGGTTGTTTGACCTCCAAAGGGGATGTGACCTATAGGTTGAGAACCACTGGTTTATAAGGAAGGGTAGGGAGAAGGAAAGAGATCTCTCACTCCATTCAGTGAGAGGAACGCAGTCCCAACAGCTGCTGTTGGGACAAGTGGGGACCTGAAAAGTTCCAGAGAGCAGCTAGAGGCAGAAGCAATGGGAAGCTGGCTTCGTGGAACAGAGAGACTGTAAGCCCCAGGTGCTCCAAGAGTTCCAGGAAGGCACCATGCCTCAAATGTCAATGGTTCGGACCCCCAAGCCCCAGAACTGTAATGTTGGTAGCTATGAGAAACAAAGGTGGGGCTAGAGAGATGGCTCCACAGTTAAGAGCACTGACTGAGCCGGGCGGTGGTGGCGCATGCCTTTAATCCCAGTACTTGGGAGGCAGAGGCAGGCAGACTTCTGAGGCCAGTCTGGTCTACAGAGTGAGTTTCAGGACAGCCAGGGCTACACAGAGAAACCCTGTCTTGAAAAACAAAAACAAAACAACAACAACAAAAAAAACCAACCAACCAAACAAAAAAAGCACTGACTGCTCTTCGGAAGGTCCTGAGTTCAATTCCCAGCAACCACATGGTGGCTCACAACCATCCATAATGAGATCTGTTGCCCTCTTCAGGGGTGTCTGAAGATAGCTGCAGTGTCCTTACATATAATAAATAAATAAATCTTTCTGCTGAAAGATCATCACGGGATGATGGCTGTAGGGACTCAAGTTGGGTGCTAACTACTCTGGGACTTCATCACCAGCGTCCTGGGCTCTGGCAGCTGGTCTAATCCTACAGTAGAGAGCAGCAGCAGTTAGTACCTCCGCATGCTACATCGAGTGGGGCCCGAGTGAGTGGGGCCACAGAGAGAAGAAAAAATATCTGGAGACAGCTACAGTGTACTTACATATAATAAATAAATACATTTTTAAAAGATTTATTTATTATTATAAATGAGTACACAGAAGAGGGTATCAGATTTCATTATGGGTGGTTGTGAGCCACTATGTGGTCGCTGGGATTTGAACTCACGACCTTCGGAAGAGCGGTCAGTGCTCTTACCCTCTGAGTCATCTCACCAGCCCCAAATAAATCTTTTTTTTTTTTTTTTTTTAAAGAAAAGAAACAAAGCTCCCAGATCCTCAAGACCCACCCAACTTGAGTACCTACAGCCATCATCCCTTGACTGTCATGGCTTGGAGCCATAAGCCTTGGGAATGTCAGCCTAGTGTCTAGTCCTTGGCACTCAAGGACCTGGGGCTGCCAGCCTCCTCGTGCCAGCTCAAACTATCTATATGAGTGGAGTGGAAGTATCCCGACAAGCTGATCGGTGACAGCCCCATGGGTTACAGACACAGAATGTGCTCTGACTCTTGTTCCTGTCTCACAGCCCAGCAAATATGTGACCCTCACCGTGGGATGATGCTTAAATCTGCCTCCCAGGCCGGTCCCAAAGAGCTCTTCAGACTGCTCCTGCTTCTGCCCACGTGTGCTCCTTCTTGTGATGTGTAACAAGACTCAAGAGCCACCACAAGCAGCCTGGAATGTCGCAGCCACCAGGATCTCGTCAGTGTGTCCCTTTCCCGGTGGGTGGCCATGGTGATGCAAAGTGGCACCCGGAATCTTCACTAGCCTGGGCCCTTTTTGATTTGATTTGATTTTCTGAGACAAGATCTCTCTGTGTAGCTCTGGCTGTCCTGGAGCTCCCCATGTAGACCAGGCTGGCCTCGAGCTCACAGGCATCTCCTTGCTTCTGCCTCCTGAGTGCTGGGATAAAAGCCACTAAGCCTGGATTATCTGTGCTCTATTAAGAGGGCCTTGGAGCCAGCACAGACCTTGACTACATCTGGGGTAAAAAACACTCAAGAGATCTTCCCACTGGGTGATGGGTGTTTAACACAACTGCAGAAGGTTGTATTTAAACCAAATGCAGGCATGTCAAAAGGCCCTACCAGAGGCTCTTCTCTAGCCTGGCATCTCAGGCTTCCCTGCCTCAGAAACCTAAGGTGTGAGAAGAGTAGATATTTTAGGACCTGTTTGCTGAGCTGTGTCAACGAGACCACCAAGAGGGAAACATCTGTGCTGAGGCACAACATCTGCCACCCAGTGGGGGAGGGGAAAGGGCTGCTCATTGTGCATGTAAAATGTCAATACAGAGTGAATACAAAATGAGTCTCAAATGATGCCTCACCCTGGCCTCGTGTGACCACCATGCATAGCAAGGTAAGGCTCGAGCTAGGTAAAGTTGGCCTTGTTGCCCTGCATGCTGGAGCTTGCTTTTAATTCCAACACTGGGAGGCAGAGGCAGGTAGATCTTTATGAGTCTGAGGCCAGCCTGGTCAACAGAGAAGAGACCTTGTCTCAAAAAATCATATATCATCATCATCATCGTTGTCATCGTCATCGTCATCATCATCATCATCATCATCGTCATCGTCATCGTCATCATCGCCATCATTACCATCCTCCTTCTCCTCATGGCTATCATAGTAAGCTGGTTTAGTTTCAGGTCAGGAATAATGTCAATAAGACAGACTTTCTCTCTTTAATCATTTAACAAAGTTGTTCGAAGCTTCAGTAGACCAACTGTGGCCCCGGGCACCGATGACCATAGAATCAAAACCCCTGCCCCAGAACTAACATGGTGACAAGAGTAAAGACCTAAAAGGACCATTGCTTTATGGGGCTTCCGTTCTCTCGGCTTGGTGACCCATCAGCAGACACCTGCTCCTTCCTCTCAACCCTCCGAGGACGTTTGTCCCCAACTCCTCTGTTATGGGGTGCGTTCCCTGGCAACTTGCTTCCGTTTGGGATATCAGTGGATAGGATATAAACAGGAGCTTTATTTTAACATTTATTTATTTATTTTGTTTTGTTTTGTTTTGAGACAGGCCTTTCTCGGGCTGTCCTGGAACTCGCTCTGTAGACCAGGCTGGATTCGAACTCACAGAGAATCGCCTGCCTCTGCCTCTTCTGATTGAGCAGGGGTTTCAAATAGGTTTCCATGGTTGGGCTTTCTGTGAGGAAACTATATCCCAGTGGGGATTGGGGAGTGGGTGGGATGAGGGCGTTGGGGTATATGAGAAATGCACTGTACAGGTGTGGGCCACGCACCCCCAGCTGGGATTTGGCCTGCCCCATCTGAGTGAGCCAAACCCAGGAAGAAGCACAGACTGTGAGCCTGTAAAACCTATTAAAAGGTTCATGTCCGAGTGTCTTTACCCCAGCACGCTGGAGGTAGCCAGCTGCATCTCGGGATGTAAGGCCAGCTGGGTCTACACGGAGAGTCTCAGGCCAATCTGAGAGCTTCCTGATGCACAGTGAGACCGTGTCTCAACCAAACCAACCCAAAAGACTTCCAGGGACGTGCAGCCAGGGGCTGACAATGGTTGGTAGCTGGCGTTCCTGGAGAGTTAAACCTTTGTGTGGAGGGGTCCACCTGCCGGAAGTTTGCAGAGGGCAGAGGGCAAACTTGAGGATCATTTCTCAGGTGGCGGCCATCTTTTCTTTGCTCCCCCCCACCCCCTCATTATTCAAGGTTTGCTGGCTACTGAGCCATGAGGATCTGCTTGTCTCTGCCTCCCCAGCACTAGAAATTACAAGACCAGCCTCAGTGAATTCCAGTCGTCCCTGGAACTGTGTGGGCCCAGGCCAGAGGAGGAATGCCCTGGCCGCCCTGCAGAATGGCCTGTGATGGTAGGTAC